>JAUTCA010121082.1:0-15090 GCA_032362005.1 Nodopelta heminoda | reverse complement strand
AAAAGATAATGAATATCGCAAAGAAGAATCAGAAGGTATTAGAAAAATACTATTTTAATCCACGTAAACCAGGAGCGTATTATGGTCCATCCAAACTTCACGATGTGTTAAGAACAGGAACAAATTATAACATAAAACTAAGCGCTGTGAAACGGTTTGTTAACAACCAAGATGCATACAGTTTACATAAACCGGTCAAACATAGATTCAAACGGATGAAAGTGAGAGTGCATTCTATCAATGAAATGTTTGATGTTGACCTAGCAGATCTATCTCGTTACAGCAAAGAGAACAACGGTATTCGATATTTGCTTGTGGCTATTGACATATTCAGTAGATTTGCATTCGCTCTTCCTTTAGGAAATAAGAGACCAGATACGGTATTGAACGCCTTTAAAGAAATACTTCAGATACGAAAACCGACAAAGATTCGCACAGATGCAGGTGGTGAATTTAAAGGTGTATTCAAATCCTTTTTGAAGAATCAAAGAATAAAATTAACTATTACACGCAACGAAAATATTAAAGCTAATTATGTAGAACGTTTTAACAGAACCTTGAAGTCTTTGATCACTCGTTACATGACACATAAAAATACTAAACATTATCTGAATGTTCTACCAAGTCTTTTATACAACTACAATCATACATTGCATTCTTCCTTACCACATATATCCCCTGCTCAAGTCAACAAAAGCAACGAACTTAAAGTATGGCAACATTTGTATGTCAAACCACTCTTAAAAAGAGACAAACACAAAGCTGTAATGAAATATGTATATAAAATAGGAGACCTGGTTCGCATCCCATATCTCAGAAGACCCTTCAGCAAAGAACTAGATCTGCGTTGGACAGAAGAAATTTTAAAAATTGCCAGACGTTTCAAAAGACAAGAAATACCATTGTACAGAATCAATGATTCCAAATTGTAGAAGGTAGTTTTTATACCAACGAACTGCAGAAGATAGACAAAGACGCCAATATTGAGTGGCAAGTGGAGAAAATTCTCAAGAAGAAACGTATGAAAGGAAAGATCTATGTTTTAGTACGTTGGTTAGGTTGGCCGAGTTCTTTTGATTCATATGTAGAAGAAAGTCAACTGAAAGACATATAATGGAAAAATACATCTTTATTAAGAGCTCAGACTCTAAAAATACATATTTTAACGAAAATAGTCCCTATAATTTTCGCGTCAAATTAAATAAAAGATTGGTTTTTAAAGGCTTCTGGGTAGTGTCTTTAGTTGAAATCAATTTTGGTAAAATAGATCTTAGCAAACTCAACGATCCTTACGTAGATGTTTTATGTAATCTGTGTGATGGTTCATTGGTAGGCGAAAGTCAGATTCCCTTATTGAGACGCATCGATTTAAGAAATGGTCCAAACTATACATTTGCAAACGAATATAACATACATATCATGGTTGAGGAATCTTCTAATATAGAACTTTGTATAAAAACAAGTAACAACAGTCAAAATTCATTCTTAAAAGAAGAGACGCATGTTACACTACACATAAGACAATATCACTTACCAGATTAAAATGGAATCCTTACCGCTCTATATCCCAGACTATAACAAATGGCAACAATATTTCAAGAAACATATGTCCGGTGTTTCTTCTAATCTTGTAAACGGGAAAAAACATTTAGAGGTTATTCCACCGCTTCATCGTATATCTAAAGTGGAAGAATAAAATGTTGCACTGCGAATAACATCAGAGTCGCAGAGTGTGGTAGAGAGAGCAGATGCTAAAGAGAAACGTGTTCGGTCTTTAAAGAGGTCTGCTGGTGATAAGATCATCACAACTAACAAGATACGTCAAACGAGCAATATACCTTCCAAGACTTCTAAAGTTCTCAAGTGCACCCCAGTAAAAGAAAACGATATTTTTAGTTAAACAATGTCATTACTCAATGATAAAGACTTTGAAGAGTTGGTCCCAGACTCATTGAATCTCTTTACTTTACCTCCATATCAGACAAGTATCAGTCAACATTATTTTGTAGATGTGCGCCCGCTGAGTCAAATTAATGATTCTTCTCCATTGGAATTTCAAGTATCTAATTCAGGGAGCGATTACATTGATCTGAAGCGTACCCGTTTACACGTCACACTCAAGGTGAAACATGCTGATGATACGAGCTTGGCTACAGACGAACACATTGCTCCTGTTAACTTGTTTTTGCAGTCACTATTTTCTCAAGTATCTGTATATCTACAGAATCAGTTGGTATCATCGACTAACAATCATTATGCTTACAAGAGCATGATGAAATCACTACTCAATTATGGAGCAGAAGCCAAATCCACCCAGATGACATCTCAGCTGTTCTACAAAGATGTAGCCGAAGTCAATGATAACCTGGAATCCACCGACCCCATCACCGGAATCAATTCAGGATTGAGTTTACGCGGTGAATTCATCAAAAATAGTAAAGTATTAACTATAACAGGTCCTCTGTATGAAGATATATTTAATATGAACAGACACTTGATCAACGGTGTGGATATGACTTTGAAATTGTACAGAACATCACCTCAGTTCTGTTTAATGAGTGGAGAAAAGAATAAAGACTACTCCATCGAGTTGTTGGATGCCTATCTCAAAGTTTGCAAACTCAAAGTCAACCCTGCTCTGATTTTGGCTCACAATACCCTGTTCCAAGACTCCAACGCTCTGTATCCGTACACGAAGAGCGAAGTCAAAGTCACTAGCATTCCCACGACACAACAGACTCACACCATCGACAACTTGTCCAACCCTATTGCCAACCGCTACATCGTGGGGTTTGTGGAAAGCGCTAGTTTGAATGGAAAATATACAGGCAATCCATTCAACTTTCAATCTAGTATGCTGAAAACCATCAGTCTTTATATAAATGGTGTCAGTGTGCCTGGTCGTCCCACTCGAGCGGATGATATTGATAGCTATGTTAACATGTTTGATGGAATGGATATATGGAGAAAGGATCAGGGAAACGCTATTTCTAGAAGCGAGTTTTTGATGGGAAGCGCCCTCTTCGTCTTTGAAGTCGACAAGGTGTGCTCAGAGTCAGAGTACCTCAACCTGGTGAAAACAGGGAACGTCAGGCTGGAAATAGAGTTCACATCTGCTCTCGCCAAAACTCTGAGTTGTATCGTACTTAGCGAGAGAAATTCTATAATAGAAATCGATAAAACAAGAAACGTGTTCATCAAGTAACGTTTGAAAAAAGAAAAAGAAAAAAGAAACTCCATGAAATATTCTCAGTTAATGTATGCCATACAGCACGATTCTAGTTTAAAGTTATATGTGTTAGGTGTGTATGCTAAAGATAGTTTACCTGTACTCACACCTATCATGCGGACACGGGGTGTGGGACTCGTTGTCAATACAGAATGTGCACGAAAAAAAGGTCGTCATTGGGTTGCTATGTATGTCAAAGGAAGCACAACAGAACTGTTTGATAGTCTAGCAGAACCAGTGGATAATGTATTTGATCGATATTTGAAGACTTATTCTACTTCCTATATATATAATACAAAACAGGTACAGTCTTCTGATTCTAACACATGTGGTTTCTATTGTATGTTTTTTTTATTATGTAAAACCAAGATGAATTTAAGCATGAACCGTATTGTCCAACAATTTGATGTAAATCATTATATTAACAACGATGATTTTGTATCAAGATATATCTGCAACTATTTTAATTTTTGTACTTGTATTCCTTGTTCTTAAATATATATATATATATACTTTAACTCTAATATACTCAATAAAATTAGTATAGATGTGTGGGTTTTATTGTTTGTTTGTTGTTTTATTTATTTTATTCTATTTTCTTATTTTATTTATATACAATGTTCACTTCCACATTTGTTCACTTGTACATTGTACTCGGGTCTGAAAACAACATGGAACACCACCACTGTGATGATACTGAGTGCAAATGTTTGTTACCTATACGAACGCCTACATCAATGTCAGTAATTGGGGGGACATCTTCAGGGAAAACATTCTGGGTTAAACGTTTGTTAGAACAAGCTAATCACATGTTTAGTTCTCCACCAAGTCTCATTATTTACTGTTATGCTATTTGGCAAGATGTGTATACTGAAATGCAACAGAACATTCCAAACATTCGATTTCATGATTCTCTTCCTACTGAAAATGACATGAAGCTATGGTCGGAAGAATCTGAGAAAAATATGTTGTTGGTGCTAGACGATTTTATGATGGAAATTTGTAAAAGTCAGCTCATGTTAAATCTATATACTACATTTTCTCATCATTGGGGAATTACAGTTATTAATATACAACAGTCTGCATATCCAAAGGGAGATTGTAACAGAATTATTTCCATTAACACACACTATTTCATCTTACTATCTAACCCACGTTCAACACACGAATACAAGATTTTGGCTTCGCAAATATTTCCTGGTCAGGCGAAGTATTTTGCAAATTCATTCCAAGATGCAGTTGATAATATAAAATACGGTTACCTTATGATTGATACTTCACCATATGCATATCCACAGTATGGACGTTTGCGTACGGGTATATTTCCTGATGAAGTATGCACTGTGTATTTATCAAAGAAAATTTGATTGTGAGTGGCATTCATACATTGACTGTTGAACTGAGTACATCAATCACTAACAACATCATGGATGTCTGTGGTCGTTTCGATGATATTGTTACAGATTGTGTAAATATACCACAGAAGACAGATGTATATGAATACAAGTTTAGAGATAGATTGAAATCCTTTGCTAATTGGCCGCTACAGATGAATCAAACTTCAAAGTCCATGGCTGAGGCAGGTTTTATATACACAGGACAATCGGACAAAGTATACTGTTACAAATGTCAACTTCGTATACATAAATGGACACCTGAAGATGAACCATTGTCAGAACATTTCAGATTGGCTCCTCACTGCGATTATATCAACATGGTGACTGCGCCTACAAACTTCGACACGTGTAGAATTTAATCAGGTGCATAATATATAAATACTATTAACAAAAGGGACGATTGATCATTTATCTTTGAGTGTTGAAACCTAAACATCAATATGAGTGAGTTACTAGAAAAAAATAGGTATTTTCTACAGATGCTGGAACAAGTAAATACTAAACAGAGAAAAGCATTGCTTGAACACGCTTCACGAGAACAATTTAAGACTATTATTACTATGATATATAATATTCTGAGAGGAAACATACATATGAACGAAACAGATAAAACTCATCTCCGACGTTACAAAAAATGCATTAGATCATTAACTAGCAAGGTAGTGAGTTGTCGAGATAAACGAGAGCTATTAATTAAAAATCAATCCATACTACCTATTTGTATAGCATCCTTGTTGGTTTACTTAGACTCTGAACAAACGAGCAATCACTATGAGCAAGCCTATGGTTCTCCTGACACGAGACACTTATCAGAGGTTAATAACAAATCAAGAAGTACAGAAGACAGTGAATCAGGAACATCAATCATTGAATCCGGATCAGAAGATGGTACATCAGACATCGAATGAGAATACAGATGATAGTGGAAAACTTAATAGCTATGATGTACCTCGAATTATATACCAGCTTCTAAAAGACATTTCTTCTACGAAAACAATAGGCAAACTGATGCTTTTATGGAAGTTTGTTAAGGATAAAATAATTGCTGGTAAATTCAGTTCGAACGAGAATTTAGAACTGGTGTTACACGATGGTAGGACAGTGAATGGATCAAACATGATAGATTTGATCCGTTTTGCTACCATGTACCAGTCTGAAAATAAGACACCTGTAGGTTATGAAGAGTTTCGTAAACTCTTAAACAGTTTGCATGTACCAACACATCTCTTGAAACACGGAAGAGGAAAGAACAACAAAACAAAAATTATGAAACCTTTATATATGAAACGTAAAGCAGACAATGGTGTACCAGGCAGCACAAAATTGAGCAAATTAGAATCTTTCTAATATACAGAATTGTAATTTATTAACATTAGTAGTATATGTAAGAATATATTTTGAAATAAATTCTTCTATATTCATTTTGTTGTTGTTGTTGTATAAATATAGTTATCATGATGTAACTACGTTTTCAACATATTAATATATTATCATTGATCATCATAATACAATATAAATTAAGATGATAAATCAAGTTCGTACATATAACAGTTCACATGAGATAACTTCATGTCTGAAGTTCAAGCATCACTATGATAGCTTTGAAATCAATGTTCGTGCACAGTGATTGTTACTTTTATCACATGTTGTCTTGCTTGAAGCACGGAATTATATGTTCATCGGAACGTCTGATCTTCTTTCGTGTACTAAATCATAGATACACATAATGAGGTAATTTCTTGTTAGAATTACAAGTGTCACTTTGACTACACATGTTAATGTTTTTGTCACACGTTGTCTTGCTTGAATCACAGATTCATATGTTCGTCGGATCTTCCTTCGTGTATTAAATCGTCATTAATAGAATCAATCTGTAGACATATCTCCTGATTTCCAATCCTATAAAATGGAGAAGAAAAAAACAAAACAAGTTATTAATATTGTATTTATTAATCTTTGTATTTATTTAAAATAGTAATTATATTTACTTTTGGATAATAAGAAATAAATGATCTACCTGTATGTTCGATGTCCTGGGGTTCATCATGAATAGCATATACTAGTACACATCACATTTTAGTTCGGTGAATACCCATAGGGAACACTATGAATACCATCTTCTAACAGGAAACGTTTATTGTCTAATGGTGATAATGCCACTTTGCTAAGTTTCTCTGTGTACAAAGTGTTATTATGTGAACGTATCAGGTGAAAAGTACATGTGTATTTCTTCTTGTCAAAAAGACATTCTTTAAACATTTCGTGTTTGAGAAAGTTTTTTATCACGGATCTTTTTATACCTTTTGCTGTCTTTTTTTCAAAAATCAGGTCTTCATCTTTTTGTATCAGAAAAGAGTACATTTTGGACTTTAAACCAATAAACTCTAAGATAATATTACCGGCACTTTCATCTTTCATTTTTCCTGTTACTTTTCTGTTTTTATCTGAATATAAGTTTTTAATGTCAGCAGGTGAATAATTTGATGTGTCAAACAAATGTAAATTTTGTTTCATGAATACGTAAGGATTGAGTAATGGTTCATGAGGAGATGCGTGAATGTGTAAGAACAGACTGTCTGTGTCTGTCATCAACAGATCTAACCTATCAGGACCATACTGTCTTTGCATGACATCATAATAGAAGGAGATAATTTCAAATTTAGCCAGATCAAGTATGGTGAATCCAACAGCGATTGGTTGGTCTAATTTTATACACAACTTCTCCAATTCTACTGATACCACATCTTCTGAAAATATTTTAACATTTTTGAAGTTGGTTTTAGCAACATACTTTTGTAATTTATGTTTAGTTCCAGGTGTGATCAAATGCACCGTTTTATGTTTCCTCTTATTCATACAAAAGCGACCAAATACACAGTTGTTCATGAGCTTGTATCTGTCTTTATCACATACATTGGTAGCATTTTTACGATTTCTTAAATTTAATTCAATGTAAGGTTTTAACCATGGACCTTGTTTAAATTTTAGCACTCTGTGTATCCGTTCACATATTAGACCATGTCTCAAGTACAATTGCAATGTTTTGAAATGAACGACATAGTTTGAACGATCTTTCAGAGTAGAAAATAATTTTTTTCCTGAAGACTTCTGTGGAAGTTCAAAATGTTTCAACATTTCTTTGTGATGAGGCGAAAATTGTTCATAAGGGATATCGTCATGAGTTGGTGCCAAAGGGAAAGCAGCATGAGCTTTGTGTAAGTGTTTGGGATATGATAAATCAACTTCCAGAATGTATCCTGTATCACTCTTGGTGTTTATGTTCAACCAGTCAATATCATCATATTCATCAGATTCAATGAATTGATAATTTCCAATAGGGAGTGGTTCTAACATGACTGTGGCATAGAGTGAATTGACATCAAAATATAAAAGATATGAAGTGTCTTTCATTGGATCAAAATTATTCATGTACTTATTGTTGCTTTCTGCAAATTTCTTGGCAATAACAGACACACCACCTCGAATAGAATTTTCTATGAAATTGTAGGTATCTACATCTGTGAACAAATCGAGTTTTGCACCAGTGATTTTCATGGCAGCATCTAGACAAAAGCCTGGCATGGAGTAATAATGACAAATGTCAAGACCATAATCAGCTAAGCAACCTGTTCTGAATGTTTCTATGACATCAGTCAACAACAACACATCAACAGTCACATACAGTTGTATGAAGTCACGCATAGTTGTACATGCAAAAACATGCCATAAGTCATGCGCAAAAGCATAGTCTTCATCGCTAACGCCTTGATCAGATAGAGAACTGAAGAAGGCCTCTTGAGGTGGTAGTTGTGTCTCATTTAATTTTTGCCACGAGTCCATGTATTCATAAGGAAATGGAAGTTTTCTTGTTAGCATGTTGACATTATTGGGAAATTGTTCTTTCAAATAGACAAAAGAATCCACACCATTTAGCAATTGGTTTTGTGTCAAACCATCTAGGGAACTCTGTAGAAATTTATATGAATCTAGAAATATCAAATGTTTATCCACTGTGAAAGAAAGAAACTGTTCGGAATTATGTGGTATGACGTCAATATCACGATCACCAAAAGCTTGCGCCACCTCTAGCACAAGGTGTGAATCATATTTTTCAGAATTGTGCATCATAACCATAACATTCTTACGCAATCGAAAGTTGAAGTTACACTTATTATGTAATACTTGTCTGAATGCACCGCTTAGGTGATCGTGATCCAACACTCTGTCAAATCCTAACATTTCTCCGCACAAACCACAATTTTGAGTATTGGATATTGTTAATTTATCTTGTCTGGTCAGTTCCATTGGCTTGATATTATCAAGAATACTCATTATATGATCATATTCGCTCAAAATGTTTTTAATGAAATGTTTTGCTGCATTTTCACCTACATAGGTTTGAACGGGTTTTGAGTATCGCTCGTCTGTACACACCACTTTATAAGCATATGCACATGGTACATGTCTATTTAAACGTGTGACGTGATCTTCGTCTGGTAAAAGCAAACTTTCAAAATCAGCTACAATAAGAAATTTGCTTCTTTCAGATTTAGACTGGGAACGTAAACCAAACTGGTACACTGGTTCCTCAGGCATAACTATCCTCTGTGCCTTAAAGTAACAGTAAGCTTTATGTTTTTGTAGCCGTTCCTCTGATGAGTAAGACCACAAAAAATTTTTGCAAATAAACACCTGGTTATTATTTCTGACGAGCCCGTTTAAATTGTTAATTAAACAATAATGCATGTCTGGCTTCTTTTGTATGTCCATAGGTTCATGACCTTCTAAACCTAAATATCCTTCAAAGTCTTCCTGTTCACTTTCTTGAGAAAGAAGTAATAGGTCTATGTGTTGTCCGTTCTCTAACGAATCTGAAATACTGCTGATATACATAGGGTATAATGTTTGATCTTCAAAACCATATACATTAATACTTAGTTGGTTGACTTGTTCAAAACGAGGGATTTGTTTCAATGTCATTGGAAAGGTAAACTGATCTAGATTCAACCTGTTCAAATAATTATTATAATGCGTTACACGCTCTTTATTATGACAAGCTGGATGCAATTGAGCTAGAATACTGTAAGCAAAACATAGATTGTCATCGTTTTTAACATTTACAATACTGTGAGAGTGTTTTGCAAGTGCTGGAGGAAGTTCAATATAACTGCCTCCTTTAAAAGGTTTATATTTCACAATGGTTAGTTTCATGAGCACGATTTCTGCAACATTGAGATTTGAATGTTCACCTTCATAATCGTCTACCGTTATAAGTATTTTGTGCATGGCTTCAAGATATTGTTCGTTCAAATCGCTTCCCTCTGTAGAAATCTGCATAAAACTTCTGAAATAACTTTCATGATAGATGGAACTTCCGTTTTCGCTAGGTTTAGACATTTTAATATGTATACACAACCCCCATTTCACTGATCTTTTCTCTTTAATTTCTGACTCAATGATACCAATTACATTGTTTTGTTCTTTTACCATGAAGTCTAATGGATCTGTTGTATTTCGTCCGTCAATGTCATAATCCCTAACATCACCACCTAGCGATTGGAGCGAACAAGGACGTGTATGGTCAGTGGCATCGGCAGTTATAGAGTTGGATAACCGAGGAGGGGGTGATGGGGCTGGAGTAGATATTGTAACAGTCTTTTTAGATTGTTTTCTAAGCTTCCCTTTCCTGCTGCCTGCTCCGAACATATCATGTTTTGTTGTATTTTTGTGTACTCTTAATGCTTTAGAATTTGGAAAAGCTTTGTGACAAGACTGACACACATCATTCCTAGATGGATCAGTAGGATACTTTATACAGATTGAAGCATGTGATTGAAAACCAGATTCATTATCAAAATGTTGAAAACAGTGTAAACATTGACGATCATAGACAATTTTTTTGGAACAAACTTTTGCATGTCGCTTGAAACTATCTTTTCTATTAAAGGATTTGTTACAATAATCACATGCAAATAAAGTACCCACTTTACCACAATTTCGCTGGTGTCTTAACAAATGATGATTGTGTTTAAAACGATTCTGACAAATTTCACAAGCGAAAATAGCACAAGTAGTATGACCAGACATTTTTAACACACTATCATAGCATACACTATAAGAATATTCACCAACTAAAAATATTAAGTGAGTGTCATATACTTGCTATCAGATGCTGCTCTTTAACAGATACCTGAAAATAATTAAAATATAATTGTACATAACAGAGTCATAGTCTTGTATAAAGTACATAATAATATTCAAAATACTGTTATGATATTTAATCATAAATGTAACATACCCGATGCTTGGTTGTATAAGTAACCTTTAAAATCCGAAGAGTTGATCGCACCTGACTGTTTCATTATAAAATATGCGAGCTAGATGTATGAACCGCACTCTCTCGGAGTTGTGGGTTCTATGTGATAACATATGTAAGTATTTATTAGAAATAAAAGTTCTGTTTGAATCTGAGAAGGGTATTCAAACATACCTGTATGTACGTGCTAAAATCTCTTTTCTGCTACGAATGTATGTCCAATCTTAATCGTTAACACCTGTGTACACAGACGATGATCGTATGTATACATACCTTGTCACATCGTGAAGACTAATTTAACATATACACACCAGTCGGTACACACGCGAACGCTTCAGCTAGGGTATACATTCGCATCAGAAAAGAGATGTTGATTGAATACCATTATTAACATGGGATGGAGAGAGATTGTCTCGGAAAAACTTTAATAATAGCTACTACAACATCTTTAAAAACTCACCGTCTATAAATAGTATGATGCTAGAAGTAGAAATCTGATGTTTTCCTTGCAATTCATGATTCGACGATCTCTGCCGTATAATATTGGAACTTATTAAGAGAAGTGTTGTATAATACCTATCTGCTGCATTATGTATATGTGTATAGTCATTTCGTGAGTGGCGATCGAAAATTGGAACTTATTAAGAGAAGTGTTGTATAACACCAATCTACTGCATTATGTACATGTGTATAGTCATTTCCGATAGAAACCAGAGTTGCATGCATTCAACTACAGCTTTTGTATGTAGCAGTACAGCCTGAACGAAGTCATGGTTTGATAGTATGAGATGAGATCATGTGACTGGGTATAAACAGGTCTCACATCTACAACAAGAATAATAATATATTACCATAAATATATTTAATAATAAACTCAAAACATAAATTTAACATGTAACAAACTGGTTTTTCAATATTTACAGTGATGCTATAACTATATTTAATAAAGAACTCGAAACATAAATGCTACATATATATTTCTAACAGAAGAGAAACAGTTGTTCTAAACTAAAACAAACTAACAATCATCGATAGATCTTCTAAAAGGAGCACAAAAAGTTTCAAAACATAACTACTACATATATATTTCTAACAGAAGAGAAACAGTTGTTCTAAACTAAGCAAACTAACAATCATTGGTAGATCTTCTAAAAGGAGTATATATATTTCTAACAGAAGAGAAACAGTTGTTCTAAACTAAACAAAATAACAATCATCGGTAGATCTTCTAAAAGGAGTACAAAAAGTTTCAAAACATAACTACTACATATATATTTCTAACAGAAGAGAAACAATTGTTCTAAACTAAACAAACTAACAATCATTGGTAGATCTTCTAAAAGGAGTACAAACAGTTTAAGTCAGCTGAGAATCAGCCTGAGATGTCATAAATGACACAGGTGTTCTAAGAAGCAAGGTCCTACATGTGCCTGTGATAACAGGGGTATCGTGCAACACAGATACATTAGCGAGTGGAGGAGCGGATGTTTCAACGCAGCAGCTAATAGGGACAGGAGGAATGACTGGTACTGGTATGGTCAAACGGTCAGCGGAGTCGGATACTGTTACCACCATATCAAGGGATTGTTGTTGAGTGTTTTTGATGCATGTGCGGAAGAGCTTTCTCCGGTATTTTTTCAGAAATATTCCCACGCTTGCACCTAAAACACTCACAATAATCACCCCAAGAATAGACCTCACTTCTGTAATAAGCTCTGAAATACAACATTTTCATAAGTTAAATGCTCTAAATATATGATTGTTTCCTAAATTTATAAATAAAATGAAAAAAAAAAAATGAAAAAAAAAAAAATGAGTATAATGTTTTTGATTATATGTAAGTATAAAGTTGATTCTTTAAGTTGCTTATATTATAATAGCATGATTGATTAATATACCTGTTAGGGATGTAGTCTTGTCAGACAAGTTGGGTAATTGATAATTATCCTCGTCTTCATCCTCATTATTATCAATAACTGGAAAGAATAATTAAACAATACAATCAAATTCATTAACTATATACATGATTTCCAGCAGAAACTGATTTAATTAATTTCAGTATCATTATATATTTGAAAATATTCTTCCATTTGGAATGCATTCATATCTACCTTTTTAGATTTTTTTCTATATAGTAAATATGTAACGGTAAGAATTAAAATAAATATGATAATGATGATACAAGAGAGTATACCTATAATTGTTTTCAATGTGATGCTGTTGTCTTGGAACGTGTTAGGATTAGTGGTTATGTGTGTATGCGTTCTAGTAAGTACTGCAGTGAGAAAGACAGCAGAATTAATTGATGTAAAAGTAGTAGGTGACGTAACATTAGTTCTAATCTCCTCTGTAGACATAGGAACTGCAGCAGTAGTAGTAGCAGCAGTAGTAGTAGTAGTAGTAGTAGCATCAGTAGTAGTAGTAGAAGCAGTAGTAGTAGCAGTAGTATGGTTAGTAGTAACAGCAGTAGCAGCAGCAGCAGCAGTAGTAGCAGCAACAGTATAAGTAGTATGGTTAGTAGTAGTAGTAGTAGTAGTAGTAACAGCAACAGCAGCAGCAATATTAGTAGTAGTATGGCTAGTAGCATCAGTCACAGTAGTAGAAGAAGTAGCAGTAGTAGTATCAGTAGTAGTATTTCTAGTAAAAACAGTTGATGGTACTTTGATGACTGAAAATAAAATAAATCAATGTAAATTATAATCATATAATCTCAAGAGTTATATAATATTAGTATGAACAAAATGTATAAATAACAGAGTGTAAAAAGTGACTAAACAGAAATTTATGTTCTCGTGTAATTTCATCCGAATGTAACAAACTGTTAAAAATAATCAGCAAAGGTGCAGATCAGAACCTCCCCCTCTATTTGAACAATAAGTTTGTCTGAGGGTTTGATACGATTGTTAAAAGTAGTACGGTAATAAATAAATGTTTCCGTTTCATTATACTAGTAATCGTTTATTCATGGAAATCCTGTCTGTTCCATTAACCGTCTACCACTGTTCCGAGGATTTCAATAGCTAATGTTCAATCCAATTAAAAGATCAAGTCAGTGAATAAAGTTTTACAGAGTACATAAATAAATAATATTCAACATTGATTTATCTAGATGTAAATATGAAGCATACATGAGTTTTGGAAACAGAAGTACAATTTACAAACCGAGATTCATCCGGAAATATTAATAAAGGTGAGAGGTTTCTTGATCTCCACCTTTTGTCAAATAAACATACATGTACATGTAACTAAACATGATGTCATACCAGGATAGCATGTGTTGTCGTCCAGTTGTATGATCCTGTGTACGTTCCTCAGGTCTTTGCATTGCGTATTGCCTACGATGCGCTGAAGAGTAATAGTCTTTTAGAATATATTACACATGAGATTGAATAAGTTCTCACCTGCTAAGACCTTGCTTAGTAATTGTGAAGTCGGGTTGTTTTACAAATAACACTGAGTGAGTAGCAGAGACCGAGGGATAATGTTTGGAATTATTGACGTTGTTACACTCTATCCATGTTACAATTAGTCTCGGTCTCTTCTAATTACTCAGTCAATATTATATACAATTTGAGATATATAAATATCACGGATAAATTTTACTCACTTCATATAATTATATGAACGTAGAAAATATCATGCAAGTAGAGACATAACTAGAAACATATATTGTATAAACACATCGCCAGACTGAATATCCTATACGGTTGATTTCTTACCCTGAGTGCTGGGAAAAGATTACAATCTAATGAAATCTTTGGTTTCCCAGCAATAACCAACACGGTTATGTCATCATAGGTTTTCCCACTCACATGTTCGAGAATGTACGATGTTGAACACTCTAAAATATTCCCCGATTGTATGCATTTTTGGTTGAAAGTATGTGTTGCTCCAACCAGACACATATATATTACGAATACATATAGCTGATATATCACAACCATTGTGCTTAGAGCTGTATCGATAATGATATTTAAAACAAAAAGAACAGGTCAATGAACACGTGATAAGGTCACATAGAGTTGACGCGCTATCTCGTGAGTCCGTGCAACTCTTCGTACGGATCAAAGCATCTCCATCAACTACGCGATACAATGTTTTGAAAACAATGTGAATTCACCTGTCAAAACACATCCGTTAATTTAATG
>JAUTCA010117753.1:0-15140 GCA_032362005.1 Nodopelta heminoda | reverse complement strand
GCAATTTCTAAAGTTTTATCTTTATCAACTTGAGTATAAATCCATTCAATAATCCTATTATCAAAATCATCACCACCTAATAAAATATCTCCAGCACTTGATTTTACTTGAAAAACATTTCCAACTAAATTTAAAACAGAAACATCAAAAGTTCCACCACCCAAATCATAAACCAATACATAACCACTAGCACTATTATCTAAACCATAAGCAAGAGCTGCTGCCGTTGGTTCATTTATCAACCTAAGGACTTTTATTCCAGCAATTTTTGCAGCATCTTTTATAGCCTTTCTTCTTGCATCATCAAAATATGCAGGGACTGTTATAACTGCTGCCGTTACTTTTTTATCTAATCTATTTTCAACTTGTAACTTTAGCTTTTTTAGAATGTGCGATGAAATTTCTATTGGGTTTATATCTCCAGCTATCGTTTTGATAAACGGTATTTTTTCAATATTTTTAGTTTTATAATCTAATGAAAAAGTCTGGCTCTCTAGCTCATCAGACATATAACCTAATATTCTTTTTATTGAGCTTATTTTTTGGTAATCATCTGAAGCAGTTATAGCTTCGTAACCAATTAAAATATCTTTTTCTGAGTTAATAGCAAAAACTGATGGAAGCATAAATTTATCATTTCCATCAGTAACGACATCAACCCTTCCATTTATATATGTTGCAATTAATGAATTTGTTGTCCCAAAATCAATTCCAACAACAAGCTCTTCTTGGTGAGGTTTACTCGCTTGACCAGGTTCTGATATTTGTAATAAAGACATTCTTATTAAATAATTACTTTTATTTGATTTCTGCTAGATTAGCTTTCTTCTTTTTTACCAACAATCTTACGGATAACCATAATCGCAGGGCAAATTCCAGCAACAGCAGCAAACGAAAGCATTGCAGCAGGAATAAATAAAATCCAACTGGCATTACTTAAACCTGTTAAAAATATTCCCAACCATATTAATAAAGCTTGAACCGTAAAAAATATTCTTAACTCTAGACCTAATTTCTTAAATTTCATAATAATCTCCTTTTTTTACACACTTATTTGCACTTAAAATCAAATGCTTAACTATTCGTTCGTTAAACCATCAACTTAACTAAAGTCATTTTGACCTGATATATCATTTGTTTTTGGCTTATCAGAACTATTTTCATCAGAATTTTCATCAGACTTATTTAAATCTTCATCGTTTGATTTGTCATTTTGTTCGTCATCTATTCTATCTGCTTCTTTATCTTCAGCTTTCAAACCATTACCAAAATCTGAATCATCAACATCATCTAAACCTTCATAATCATCTGCTGGTTGAATTTGCTTTCTAGCCATTAAATCATCAATTTGCTGTGCATTTATAGTTTCATACTTAACCAAAGCTTCTGCCATTTTATGAAGAACATCTTTATTTTTTTCCAAAATATCTTCAGCGATTTTATAGTTTTCGTCAAGTATTCTATCAACCTCTTCATCGATAGTTTTTAGTGTAACCGCTGATGCTCTTTTAAGCGTATCTTCGTATTCATTTTCTGCAAAAAGCTGCGGACCAAGAGATGAAAAACCCCAACGAACAACCATATTTTTAGCAAGACTAGTTGCTCTTGCTATATCATTTGATGCTCCTGTTGTAATTTCTTCTTCTCCATAAATTATTTCCTCAGCAATTCTTCCACCAAAAAGAGTAGAAATATTACAATCTAAATATGATTTTGACATAGATAATCTATCTTGCTCAGGTAAAAACATTGTAACCCCCAAGGCTCTACCACGAGGAATTATAGTAACTTTATAAACAGGATCGTGTTTTGGAAGAGACTTACCAACTATTGCATGCCCAGCTTCATGATATGCTGTCATTAGTTTTTCTTCTTCGGTCATTACCATTGAGCGGCGTTCTGCCCCCATCAAAATCTTATCTTTTGCTTTTTCAAAATGTTGCATTTTTACAGTTTTGCTTTCAAATCTTGCTGCAAAAAGTGCGGCTTCATTTACTAAATTAGCTAAGTCTGCTCCAGAAAAACCAGGCGTTCCTCTTGCTAAAATTTTAGGCTTTACATTTGCGTCCAACGGAACTTTTTTCATATGAACTTTTAGTATTTCAAACCTACCTTTTATATCTGGTAAAGGAACCATAACTTGTCTATCAAACCTACCTGGTCGTAAAAGTGCTTTATCCAAAACATCAGCTCTATTGGTTGCTGCGATTACAATTACGCCCTCATTGCCTTCAAAACCGTCCATTTCAACTAATAATTGGTTTAATGTTTGTTCTCTTTCATCATTTCCACCACCCATTCCAGCACCACGATGGCGACCAACAGCGTCAATTTCATCTATAAAAATAATACAAGGTGCATTTTTTTTGGCTTCAGTAAACATATCTCTAACTCTAGCTGCCCCAACACCTACAAACATTTCCACAAAGTCAGAACCAGATATTGAATAAAAAGGAACTCTTGCTTCTCCAGCAACCGCCTTAGCAAGAAGTGTTTTACCTGTTCCTGGGTCACCAACCATTAATACACCACGAGGAATTTTCCCACCTAATCTATTAAATCTTGAAGGATCTTTTAAATAATCAACCATTTCAACAAGGTCTTCTTTAACTTCATCAATTCCAGCCACATCTTTGAATGTTACTTTTGATTTACCAGGCTCTGTAAGTTTTGCTTTGCTTTTACCAAAAGATAATGGTCCACCACCGCCTTTTCCGCCTTGCATTTGACGCATAAAATAAAGGTAAACTCCAACAATTAGTAATATCGGCAAAAGACTAAAAAATATTCTTGAAAGAATTCCTTCTTCCTCAATTTCTTTGCTAGAAATAACTACTTTATTTGCTCTTAGAACAGATATAAGCTCTTGGTTATCAAATCCTTCTGGATTATTTGAGAAATATTTAGAACCATCCGTTTTATCATAATTAATTCTTATATTTTGTAAGTCTATTTCAGCTTTAGAAACATTCCCACTCTCAACACCGTCCAAAAATACGCTGTAATTAGTTTCGGTTCTTTTTCCACCAGCAGTTAAATTTCCTAAGCTATTTACAATAGATAAAATAACTAATCCAGCTATTACAAATATAAATATATTATTTTTTTTGTTCAAAGTAGTTCCTCTTTTTGTTCTAAGTTTTAATTATCTAATCTCTTATTATGGGGACTTTTTATTTTATAAAAACCCCAAGCTATAAAAATTTTTATAACCATTTTTTTAAAATTTTAAAGTTTGAGTTGTTATTAAAATAGTTAATTAAGATGGTCTTTTTAAGTTAAACAAATATGTATAAAGTAATTTATAAGATTTTGTTGGCTTATTATCTGCTTTTTGACCTTGAAATATTCTTTTTTGATTATCTTTATCGCGTTTAACTAATTCTTTTTTTATATTTCTAACTAGTTGTCTAATATACTGAATTTCTAAATTAGGAAATGAATTAGAAAGCTTACTAAGAGACTCTTTCACTTTTTCCCCATTATCAACCAATACATCATCACAATATCCTCTAGTTTGTGCCGCCCTATCAATACTAGTTAAATATTGCCCAGAAATTCTATTATACCCATCTAGTATTTCATCAAATCCACTTTTACAAATTAGCTTACTAATGAATGAGATATGTCTTTTCACAGCGTTATAGTTTGTAATTCTTTTACCTTCCACCAAAGCACTATGCAAATCTTTAGTAAATCCAAGCTCTTCATATTTTGCTTTTGGGATTTCTATTAATTTTTTAGCTAGATTTTTAGCTTCCTGCCTCTCTCTTTTTAATTGTTCTTTATTCGGGCGAACTACTAAGCCGTCCTCACCAATTTCTTTTTCTTTTTTTATCATAAGTATTTATTTTAAATTTTCATAATCTGTAAAATCTACAAAAACCAAATTAAGTTATCCAAACCGCCACTATGAATCTCAGCATTAACGGCTTTTCTAACTATTGGTTTTCCTTGATAGGCAACGCCTAGCCCTGCATGATTTAACATAAATAAATCATTAGCACCATCGCCTACAGCAACTGTTTGTTCTGGCTCAATGTTAGTTGTTTCAATAATATATTCAAGAGTTTCTAATTTAGTTTCAGCAGTAACTAAACCACCCAAAAACTTACCATTCAGCAAATCATTTTTATCAAAAGCCAACTCATTAGAAAGATGATTTCTAAAACCAAGCTCCTCACTAACTATATCAGTGAAAATAGTAAAACCACCTGATATAAGGAAACTATCCATATTTCTAGCATTAACTTCTTTTAATAACTCTCTTGCACCTTTTGCAAATTTAACATTTTTAGCTATTTCTATTATTTTACTTTTGGGTGTTCCTTTTAGTAAATTCAATCTTTTATCAATTGCTTCATGGTAATTTATTTTACCAAGCATTGCTTGCTCAGTTATTTTGCTTATTTTTTCAGTTACTCCCAAAACTTCTGCCATTTCATCAATAGTTTCACCCACTACAACTGTTGCATCCATATCAGACATTAATAATTTTCGCTCTGGTTTATTTGCAGACTGTAGGGCAAAATCTATTTTTTGCGCATAAAAGAATTCTTTCACAATTGCGCTAAGTTGGGATTTGCTAGAACAAGTTAAATCCCAAACTTTTTCAGCCCTAACTTCTTTATCTAATATTTCAAAATGATTAGATAAAAATTCTAAAGTAGAGTTATTAATTTCTTTTTCAGCACATATAGTTAGTAATTTATTCATTTCTTAGATATTTATTTTATTTACTGCATTGGTTATATTATTATTCAACAAATAATCTCCCATTTGCTGAGCAATTTGAATTGCTACATTTGCCTGAGCCTCTGCGGTTGAAGCGGCAATATGCGGAGTCAAAACCACTTTTGGATTATTGTGTAAAATATGTTTAGTAACAGGCTCTTTTTCGTAAACATCTAAAGCTGCTCCCGCCACAATCCCATCATCAATGGCTTTCTTAAGTGCTTGCTCATTTACCAAACCGCCACGCGCTGCGTTTACAATGTAAACTCCTTTTTTCATTTGTGCAAATTCAGCAGAGTCTATTATATTTTTAGTATCCTTTGTCATCGGTGTGTGTAAAGTTATAAAATCAGCAGTTTTAACTAAATTTTCAAGTGAAACTTTTTCTACATTTATTTGTTTTGCTTTTTCATCAGTTAAAAATGGGTCATAAACTTTTACTTTCATTTTGAGACCCTGTGCACGATCAGCAACTATTTGCCCAATATTACCACAGCCAATCATTCCTAAAGTTTTATTAAATAATTCTACGCCTTTGAATAACGGCTTTTCCCATTTGCCAGAATGCGTGCTAGAACTTGCTTGAGGAATTTGCCTAGAAACTGCAAACATTAAACCAATGGCATGCTCAGCGGTGCTAACTGCATTTGCAAGAGGTGTATTCATTGCTAAAATATTCCTAGAAGTAGCTTCTGTCAAATCTATGTTATCAACCCCAATTCCAGCTCTACCAACAGCTTTCAACTTAGTTGCTTTTGCCATTAATTCTGGAGTTACAGTTGTTGCCGAACGAATTAAAAGACCGTCAGCTTCTGCAATAACTTCACTCAAATCAACTTCTCCATTTGCAGGACGACTATCAACCTCCAGCCCCATTTCTTTAAGAATAATTTCTGCCTGAATATCCATTTTGTCAGCTATAACTACTTTCATTATTTTCACCGTATTTGTTAAAGTTATTAAAATTTACTAAAGTTTAAATATCTCTTGAATTATATTATCTAAAGGCGCTCCCATTAAATCAAGATAATTTATTTGTTTATTTATTTTCTCACGATAAATATCCGCTTGCTCTCTTGCTTTTTTTAAACCAAGCAGACTTACATAAGTTGATTTATTGTTTTCTATATCTGAATTACTTGGCTTACCAAGCTCCTTATCTGTTCTAGTTACATCTAAAATATCATCTTGAATTTGATAGTAAATTCCTATCAAATTTGATAAATCGATTAACTTACTTGCTATTTTTTCACTGTAATTAGTTGCTTCAGCATAAGGCATTAACAAACAAGCTTGAATTATCTTTGCTGTTTTTAGTTTATGAATTTGTTTTAGCTCACTCAATGAAATATCATTGCTTTCAGCATATAAATCATAATCCTGCCCTAGTATCATTCCATAAATACCTGAACAATTTGCCAAAATTTTAATTTGTTTTAGCCTATTTTTAGAATATTTATCGTTAGAACTTAAAATCTCAAAAGCATAGGTGTTTAAAGCATCACCAACTAAAATAGCTGTTGCTTCATTGTATTGAATATGACAGGCAGGCTTACCACGCCTCAAATCATCATCATCCATAGCTGGTAAATCATCATGAACCAAAGAGTAAGTATGCATACATTCAATTGCAAAAGCTATATCATCAACTCTTTTCAAGTCAACTGAAAATGAATCAGCCAACGCATACACCAAAGCAGGTCTAATTCTTTTACCCCCTACTTGCATACTATAATTTATTGCAGCACTTGCATCACCAAAATTGACCGATACTTTTGGTAGCTTCTTGGCTAATATATCATTAAACCTTGCTGTATATTGTTCTAAATTCATTTCAGATACTTATAAATATTTATAATTATTTTTAGTTTTTTTGTTTTTTTAATTTGAGTTACTCAAAAGCATTGCTGTCATCTGACAAAAGCCCCTTCACCTTCTGTTCTGTTGTTTCTAATATTTTTTGGCAGTGTTTACTTAGTAAAACCCCCTCTTCAAAAACCTTAATTGACTCTTCTAGCTCCAAATTATTATTTTCCAAACTATTCAGAATAACTTCTAGTTTTTCACTAGCCTGTTCATAATTAAGTTTTTCTATTTGTTTTTTATCGCTCATTTTTTACCTCACTAATTATCTGCATAAAGCTTTTATAACGCGACTCACTTATTTCTTCATTCTTAACTGCTTCTATTATACTACAACCTTTTTCTTGAATATGTGAGCAATTAGAAAACTTACAAGTTCCAACAAAAGGATATATCTCAATAAAACCTTTCATAATATCTTCAATATCAAAGTGATAAGTATCAAAACTTCTAACTCCTGGTGTATCGATTAAAAAACTACTATCATCTAAATGATATAAAGTTGAGTTAGTTGTACTGTGCTTACCCAACCCTGAGGCTTTTGAAATTTCCATAGTTTGGATATTTAAATCTGGAATAAGTGTATTTATAAGTGTTGATTTTCCAACTCCAGATTGCCCTGTAATTACAGTTTTTTTATTATTCAAAAGCTTTGTTAAATCATCTAAGCCATCTTTATTATAAGTGCTTCCTTTAACCCAAGTTATATTTTCTAAATTATCATATATTTGTTGGAATTTATTTATTTTATTAATTGTTTCGGACTCAGTAAAAGTATCCACTTTGTTAAAAAATATAATACAATCAATTCCTACTTTCTCTGCCGTAATCAAATACCTGTCTAATAAAGATGGCTGAAACATTGGGCTATGAGTTATAACAATTAAAACTTGGTCAATATTTGAAGCGAATGGTTTTGCACCTCGGTAAACATTTTGTTTCTCAATAAAATTTTTCCTTGGCAAAATAACTTCAATAACTGGTTTATTATTACCTTCTTCACTAATTAAAACAATATCTCCTGCGCAAATATAGCCTATATTTTGCTTCCAATCGCAAGCAATAAGACCAGAATCTGTTTTACTTTCATCTTTTTTATGCTCTACTGGCTCAACAACTATATCGTAGCCCAAGTGAGTAATAACTCTGCACTCTTTTGCCCCTGATAGTTTTAAAGATTTTATACGTTTTTCTATATTAAGTTTTACAGTATTTTTTTGTTTTTTTGTTAGTTTTTTGATAGTTATCTCGTTTTATTTTTATAAAATAATCAATCTAAGCTTATTTCTATATATGATTTTAATAAATTAATATCTTTTAGTTTTATATTATTCTTTTTAATCTCAACTAACCCCTCTTTAGAAAGTTGTTTCAATATTCTAGAAAATGTTTCAGGCTTCACCGAAATCCTTGATGCTACAACATGCTTAGGAACTGACAACTGAACACTTCCATCTGTTTTTTTCGCTTGCTCTAAAAGGTAAGAAACTAATCTATAAGAAGCATTATGTAGTGTTAATTTATCCACTTCCTTTATTAAAAAATGTAACTTTTGGGATAATTTAGCAATTAATTTCAAACAAAGCTCAGGAAATGTCAAAAGCAACTCACGGAAAGCACAACTATCAATACAAATAATTTGTGCATCTTGAACAACTTCTGCATTTACAGGGTAACCAGAAGTATTATTTAAAACTGTCGCCTCTGCAAATAGCTGATTAGGCTCCATTATGGCAATAACTTTTTCATTTCCATCTGGCGATAATCTTGATAACTTGATTTGCCCAGAAAGTATCAAGTAAAAGCATTTAGCTTCATCACCTTGATTAAAAATAAGCTGATTTGAAGATATCTTTTTTAACCTAGCACTTTTTGATATCTTTTCTATAAGATCTTTTGGAAAACTTTCAAAAAAATCATTCTTAATAATAGCCGTTTGTATTATTTCCCTATTGGTTTCTGGCATTAGTTTAATATTTCTTGTGATATTCTTACGAATGTTTTTCTATTCAGAAATAACTGCAACTTATTTCCGCCATTATGACGAAAAAATGAAATTCCACGAAAAGCAGCCAGAAGTAAAGCGCGGATTTGATTTGCACAAACTTCATTTTGCAAATATTTACCATCTCCCTTAACCATTACCTTTGGAGTTATATTGCTTATTGTTGTTTTATAAATAAATGCAAATTTAGCAATAATATCATCATTTATTAATGAAGTTGTCATATCATTTTGTTTTTGGATTCTTATCTCATTAATATTACTATGAATAGTTTTCAATTTATTTTCATCTCTAGCAAGTTTCAGTTCAATATTTGCAATATTTGATAAATATAGTGCAATATCTCTGTTCACTTGACCTGATAGTAAACCGATAAACATTTCCAAACCATCATGAATATTATCCCAATCATCGCCATAAGCTTCAAGAGCATTTGCTGGATTATATTTTAAAAGACCTGACAAAACTGATTCAGCAAGACCAATATCAAGACTTCCTGTTGTCGCAACCTTATTAACCAAGCTAATTGCTTGTGTTGCTGCCGCCAATCCTACTAACTGTTGTTTTTCTTTTATCATTTTAATATTTAATTTTTTTAGAAATTCATTTAACTAACTAACCAATTATAACACCACCACCCAAGCATTCATCTCCATCATAAAAAACCACATACTGCCCAAGTGTTATTGCTCGCTGCGGCTGATCAAACTCAACTAATAAATCATCACCTTTGAAATAAATAGTACACTTTTGATCATCTTGACGATATCTAACTTTCGCAAACAAAATTTGTTTGTCTTTTGGCTTTTCTCTTAACCAATTTAACTCTGAGGCAATTAAATTATTTTTAAATAACAAAGGATTGTTAGTTCCCTGTGCAACTATTAATATATTATTATTCAAATCTTTTTCAACAACAAACCAGGGTGTCTCATCATAATTAGAAAGCCCCCCTATTCCTAAACCTTGCCTTTGTCCTATAGTATAATACATAAGCCCAGAATGTTCGCCTATTTTCTCACCAGTTATTGTTGTTATTTCCCCTGGTTTTGCAGGCAAATAATTTTGCAAAAAATCCTTAAACTTGCGTTCCCCAATAAAACAAATTCCAGTTGAATCTTTTTTATTATAAGTTATTAAATCAGCTCTTTCTGCTATTTTCCTAACCTCAGGTTTTGCAATATCTGCAAGGGGAAAAACTGCTGTTTTAAGTTGTTTTGAAGTTATTGCATTTAAAAAATATGTTTGATCTTTATTTTGATCGACTGCTTTGAATAAAGCTGGAGATTCATTAACATCAACTCTTTTGCAATAATGTCCCGTTGCAACATAATCAGAACCTAATTGTTTAGCATAATTAGCTAGTTCTGAGAATTTAATTTCACGATTACACAAAACATCAGGATTTGGTGTTCGCCCTGCTTTGTATTCCTTTAGGAAATATTTAAAAACTTTATCTTGGTATTGTTCCACAAAATTTACGGTATGCAAATGAATCCCAATTGATTCACAAACATCTTTCGCATCAAAAACATCATCTTCCAAAGTGCAATAACCTGGGGAAAAAGTCTCTTCCCAGTTTTTCATAAAAACACCATGAACATCATAACCAGCTTCTTTTAACAGGTGTGCTGTAACTGAAGAATCAACCCCTCCAGATATTCCAACAACAACTCTTGATTTTGGTTTAGGTAAGAAATTTTCCATTCAATCAGCTAACTTAGTTCTTGTGTTAAAAGCATGTCCCAAAGTATTTCTATCTATGTACTCAAGCTCGCCACCCATTGGAACACCATAAGTTATTCTACTTACAATTGTATTAAATTTACTAGCCATTTCAGATATATAATAAGCCGTTGCATCGCCTTCTGCTGTTATATTGGTTGCCAAAATTAATTCTTTAACTCCTTGTTCTTGTAACTTTTTTTGCAACAAATCTAAACCAATTTCCTCTGGGCCAATTCCATCCAATGGAGAAATATGTCCCATTAAAACAAAATATTTTCCTTTAAAATTAGTTGACTGCTCTACAGCAATAACATCTATTGGATTTTCAACAACACAAATTATTTCTTCATCTCTTGCTGAATTTGAACAAATTTCACAAATATTATTTTCTGTCAAATTCCGACAAGATGAGCAGTTTCCAATATTTGTTATAGCATCTTGCAAAGCATTGGCAATAATAAGACCTGACTCCCTATCATTTTGCAATAAATGAATTGCAAGTCTTTGAGCTGTTTTAGTTCCAATGCTTGGAAATCTTGTTAGCGCTTTAACTAAATTATCTAATTTTAAAGAGAACATTCTGATAAATTTTAACTATTAATGACAATATTTATTAAAATGGCATTTTAAATCCTGGAGGAAGCTGCATTCCACCAGTTATTGATCCCATATGCTCTGCTGTTTTCGCTTCAACTTTGCGAAGTGTATCATTTAGAGCAGCCGCAATTAGATCTTCCAGCATATCTCTATCTTCTGTAAGCAAGCTATCATCTATACTAACTCGTTTAATTACATGCTTACAAGTTGAAGTTATTTTCACAAGACCTGCAGCAGCCTCGCCACTAACTTCAATTGCCTCAAGCTCCTTTTGTGCTTTTTCCATATTTTTTTGCATATCTTGAACTTTTTTCATCATTCCAGCCATATTTCCGCCTAACATAATTCCTCCCTATATTTATTATTTATTAATTACTGAATTTGGAACTATTGCAGCTCCAAAAACATCCTTTAGTTTTTTCACTATTTTATCATCATCAAAGTCAGATATTAATTTATTTTCCGCTTCAATATCTTTTGCTTCCTCTAAAGTAGAAGGTGTGTTTGAAACCTCACCCAAAACAATTTCCAACTTAATATCATTACCTAGCTCTCGTTGCAAAGCTTCTTCTAGCTCTGCTACTGCTTTAGGTGTTTTTAAAACTTCATTTTGTGCACTCATTGTAAAGGTTGCTTGATTATCAATAACAGTAACAATGCCTAAACTTGCAAAACCCCTAGTAAAGTTAGATAATTTTAAACTATTGAAAACCTCCATCCAATTAAAACCTTCAATTACTTTTGAATTTGATAATTCATTTTCCTTTGTTTTTCCTTCCTTTGTTTCACCTGAATTTTTTTTATTCTCTATTAAGTTTGATGAAGTTCTTTCCTGTGATTCATTTGGACTAGCTATCTCTTCTCCAGTTTCTTTTGCTACAATTTGAATAGAATCATCCATTAAATCCTCACTTGGTGAAGACGGAATAGCCATTTCTTCCCAAGGTGGTGGAATATCTTGATAACTATTATCAATCTTTTCTTCAATAATCTCAGTTTTTGTAATTTTATCAGGTAAGTTATTTATACTAGAATTATCATTTTCTTGATTTTTTATTTCCTCACTTATTGTTGTATCATTTATTAAAGAAAATTTAACACTAGGTTTAAGCACACTTTTCTCTGCCTTAGCCATTTCGGTTGCTTTTGAAGCAACCTCTACTTTTGAAATATCTTCTGTATTTTGATCAGTAATTTCATTAACAACTTTTTCAGAAACAGAGTTGAAATTAGAATTATCTAGTTCCTGCTCATCTTTAATACTTGCTTCAACAATTTCTTTAACCTCTTCTTTAACCTCTTCTTTAATAAAAGGTGTCTTTTCTTCAGTAGTTCCTGTGAGCTTATTATTTATAGGGTTTTCATCTAATTTTAACAAGCCAGTAGCTTCTTGTTTTTTTACAATATTAGCTGGGATAAAAGCAACCATTCTTAATAAAATCATTTCTAAAGACTGCCTATGCTCCAAGCTAGAATCTAACCCTGTTAAACCTTTTTGAATAATTTCATACCACAACTGAATTAATTCTTGTGGTATTTTATTTAGCTTAGTTTCAATTTGTCTTGATATTTCAACTTGAACCCCCTCCTTACACCAAGCAATATCTTTTATTTTACTCAAAAGTCCATTCAAAAAACTTCTAACATCAATATCATAATCATCAAACTTACTTATTTCACTATAAAGTTTATTAGGATTATTTTCTAAAATAGATAGCAAAATACAATCAATATCTGTTGGATTTATACTCCCAAGAACTTCTGAGACAGTCTCAAGTTCAAGCCTGCCTTGACCAAATGCAATTGCCTGATCAGTAATACTAAGTGCATCACGCATACTTCCATTACCTGCTTTTGCTAATAATTTCAAAGCACCTTGCTCAAACTCAATATTTTCTACTTTACAAATTTTTTCTAAGTAATCAGAAATTTCTCCTTCACGAATAGATTTCAAATTAAACTGCAAACATCTTGATAAAATAGTTGATGGTAATTTTTCTGGATCTGTTGTTGCCAAAATAAATTTCACATGTTTTGGTGGCTCCTCTAATGTTTTTAAGAGTGCATTAAAACTACTCTTAGAAAACATATGAACTTCATCTATTATATAAACCTTATATTTTGCTTTAGTTGGTAAATAAGAAACACTTTCAATTAAATCTCTTGTTTCATCAACACCTGTTCTTGAAGCAGCATCTACTTCTATTAAATCAACAAACTTACCCTTTTCAATATCTATACAATTTGAACAACTTCCACAAGGATTAGCCGAAACACCATTAGTTTCACAGTTTAAAGACTTTGCAAATATTCTTGCAATTGAAGTTTTACCAACACCACGAGTTCCAGTAAATAAGTAAGCATGATGAATATTATCACTTTCTAATGCATAAGATAATGCTTTGACAACATGATTTTGACCAACAAGGTCAGAAAATAAATTAGGTCGCCATTTTCTGGCTAAAACAAGATAAGACATTTAATAAGATTCTATTTTAAATTAAAGTGTAAATTATACATTCTATATCAATATGCATCTTGCATAAAGTTTAAATATTTAAACTATTTTTGTTCCCACACTATTATCCAAAAAACTTTCTATCAAAGCTCCTGCTTTTGCACCATTTATAATAGTCACTTGCTTAACCTTATCTAAAGAATCTAAAGCTGCTAAAGTTTTTGGAATCATTCCATCTGATATTACTTTTTTTTCAATAAGGTTTCTTACTTGTTGCTCAGATATTTCATAAATTGGTTTTTTATTTTCATTTAATATATTATCAATATTAGTCATCATTATAAAATAATCGGCCGCTAAAGCTTTTGCAACTGATGCTGCAACACAGTCTGCATTTATATTTAAAGTTACGCCAAGTTTATCTGAGGCTACTGGTGCTAAAATAGGTGTTATATTTTTTGATAGTAGTAAGTTCAACAAATCAGTATTAACTTTTTCAACTTCACCTACAAATCCTAAATTAATAGGCTTATTATTATGCATTACTTTCTTTTTTGCTAAAATAGTTGTTGCATCTTTTCCAGACAAAGAAACAGATTTAATATTATGATAACTTAAACTATCCATAAATATATTTCCAACTTTTCCAGTTAAAACCATTTCAACAACCTCCATAGTTTCAGCATCCGTAAACCTAAAGCCCTCAACAAATTTAGATTTTATCTTAAATTTTTCTAACACTTCATTTATCTGCGGACCTCCACCATGAATTATTACTATTTTTGCACCAAGTATAATTAATTGACGAATATCTTTTGAAAAACTTTTTAATGCTTTAATTGTCAGAGCATTTCCACCAAATTTTATAACAATTGTTTTATTTAATACCTTTTGTTTTAAATTTTTCATCTTAGCCTTGGGTTTTTATTTACAAGCATAAAAAAAGCGTGAAGAAAATCTCCACGCTTTTTTTTGCTATTTCTAATTTAAAAATTAATTTCTTAAATTAGAGAACTTATCATTTGTTGTAAAACGATTATCAACAATTTTAGGAGTTACAAAAATCAACAACTCACTTTTTTCATTTCTAACTGAGTCACTTCTAAATGCTTTTCCAATAATTGGCAAGCTTCCAAAGAAAGGAACCTTTCTTTGTGTATGCTCTTTAGTTTGCTCATAAACACCACCTAGAACAACAGTTTCTCCATTTTCAACTAGTACTTTTGACTTAACTTCACTAGTATCAATTGGAGCTGACCCAGTTGCATCGCCAGGCTGCAAAGTATCTTTAGTTATAACTAATTCCATATCAACCATATTATTAGGAGTTATTTTAGGTTTAACAGACAAAACAAGCTCAACCTGTTTAAACTCTGTTTTAGTTCCTTTATCACTTGTTGTTGCGTAAGCAACCTCAGAACCTTGGCTAATCTTAGCTTCTGCTCCATCTTGAGTAAGTATTCTTGGGCTTGAAACAATTTCAACTCTTCCATCTGTTTCAGCGGCAGAAAGTTCAAGATTAAGAAGGAAATTATCAGCTAAAAATCCAAAAGCAATTCCACCAACAACATTATTAGATGCTGCATCAACAAACCCTGTTCTACTAGTTCCAAAAGTTGAGTTTTTACTGCCTGGCGTTAGAAATCTAGTATGGCCTTTATCCGTTCCTTGTATTGCACCACCCCATTTAACACCCATATCATAGGTGAAATCATCAGAAGCTGAAACAATTCTAGCATCAATAAGAACTTGCTT
>JAUTCA010116642.1:0-15143 GCA_032362005.1 Nodopelta heminoda | reverse complement strand
GCACGTTCTTATCCATGAAATATGGGAGTTATTCATGTCGAATTTACGTTTATACACCCGATAGATAGGAAGGCCTGCGTATGCATATATCAATATAGGTTCTATGGACGATTATTGGAACACAATTGATCATAATTTATACTACATTTTGACTAAGCAGTAAATTATTAGTCATGTGAAGTCATGCATAATTATTGACATTTCCTTAATTCTTTATATAGTCAGTGGACCGTATCACTGATGATGCGTGAAGAAAACAAAATGGCTGCCATCTCTGACCCCCCCCTACTAATAATACCAGCAAGGGTCCACATTAAAGTGTATAGGCTATCTATTTATATATTTATGGGTGTTTAACTGTTGGTTGAAATCCCCATGTTATCAATTATTGTATTTATTTATGTTGCATTGTTGTAAGCAAACTAATCAATGTTCTTTTCAATATTTAATATAGCTCAATTTCAAACTTATCATATTTATTTATTTATTTTGGAATTAGGGTTTAGCACTGATTTCAAGAATCTTTCATGTATAACACAGCTTGTCAGGTTTATGGCAGGAGGAAACACACAACATCCGTAGCACTGAATGTTGCAGTAAACCTGCAAGCACCTGCTGGTACTGATAATAATAATAGTGAATTGTGTTTTATTCAAAGTATAAATAATATTTATACGGTCGTGATATTTCATTGGTTTGCATATTATATATTCGGAGACGAACATTTCTGGGTTTGCACCTATGCTCTCTATGTTTATGTAAGTACTTATTTAGGGTTATTACCCTGCATTTTACTGTACACGTCGTTTTGTATGTGCATATATATTAATTCATTAGTACATGTGTGTATGTATGCTTGTCGGTTCACCTACTTATTGATCATATAAGATCAGCAAGAGTGTGAGGAAGCTAGCAGTAGATTTCCAAATCCCTTATCACAGCTAACAGGAAATCCATTTTGTGGTTTACATAAATCAATTTGCATAACGACAATGTCAATGTCAACCATTACTGAAATCCCATCCTAGTATGTTTGGTCATCTATCAGGAAATTTAATATCATGTCAACATGTATCCTTTCCAAGGTGATAGTTCTGATATAGCATACAGATATCATTAATATTGATTGAGTAATGGAAATAATCTGATATTATATACTAGTGGATATACCACTGTATATATAGTCCTATTCAAATTACACTCATTATTTTAAAGGTCAAAGGTCTAGTGGTTAATTATTACACATTCTGATACTATATTTCCAATATTTTGGGTGTTTTTACTAATCTAGAAATATGATTATTTTTTTTATTCATTAATTAACCCTACACTCTGACGACACTTACGTCAGTTTCATGCACAAATTCCCTCCGACAGGTCCCAATGTTACATCATTTGTGTTCACAATAAAGTGACTATCAACAGGGAAGAAAAGTGGGTCAGTCTATATTTAGAACAAATAGCTGTTGTGTATATTTAGAATGGAGCAATGCCAATATTGGCAATACTGGTCATATCATTTGTATGGATATTTATTTTCCCAGAACGGACTTGTCAAATTTTAATCACAATATTTATTACAGTAATAACCTTTACGTACATTTCACTGTTTGGAAATAATCTGATAGCTATAATATATACATGATATACAGTGATATAAAAATTGTAATTGTGTACCGTAATTTTAAACAAAATGTGTGGATTAAAAAAAAAAAATTGCTGATAAAATTTAATTATACCTTTAATACATTATGTTAATTTTTGGGGGCACGCCCATTGCAACACATTATCATTGCAACACATGTCACTATTAGGTTCTGGACAGATCTTGCAATCACAACTTGTCCATTTCGCCAAGTAACTGGGCACTCTAACATAAGCTATGATGTAATTAATTGACAGGTCGTTGAATCCCTGCCTACTGCAATGGATGATATCTTCTGGGCAATTGGATCCTTACAAAGACGACTGATTGTTTACGTTATCAGAGATTACAACAGAAATGAGTCCGGTTACATGTTACATGTTACATATATACTCTTAGCTCTTTTGAATCATTCAATTCTTACATTCCTGTTTGTATAGGAACAGGATATTAAGGGTCGTTTTTATATCGGTCCTGTTCATATTTGCCCAGGATAAAATGTTTGAAGAGACACAAATAGAATTCGTATTTGCATAAAATATTCACATTATTCGTCATCTCGGAATGGTTGAAAATCAATGGGATTCATGGTCGTTGTGTGTATTTTTACTGTTTAATGTCCAATTAAAACATCAAATTAATTACATAAATCATTAGGACATTTATATTATTTTGATTGGTTTGTGCGTTGATTATCTTAAAATATCAATATTGTTTTAGCATTTAGTTTGTATTTTTTGCCTGATATTGATAATTAAATTGACAATGGTTATGTCAAGTGGAATGTACAATTTCCCCTGATACTCAAAAAACGTAACGATGGATAATATATTGCTAATGTCAGAGACTAGTTTTATGACATGAATCTACTGGTTCTCTTCATGACATGAAGATCAATATATATATACATCATACATGGAGATATTTTTTTCCCCTATAGACATACCGTATTCAATTATATATATTATATATTATTTTATATTACGAGAGAAATGCGATAGAAAAATGGTTAAGTTGTAAGCATCATATACAAGGTGAATCGTATTTCCCCGAATATAGATGATTCCCGGAGTGCATCATGTCGCCATGTTGGTTTATATCTCATTCGATGGACATTAAGCCTACAACAAAAGAATGTCAATTTCACTGTTTATTTATGCATGTTGCCAAGTGGCGTTGAATATCACACTATTATATTGGGCACTCGGCCACTCTGGTTTTATTATCCATTTACAAACTGGCCGCTGCATCCAGGCGATATTTTTATTTATTTATTTTTTTAATCATGGCCAGCGGTTTTTAATATTGATGCATATTGCATTCTTTCCTTGTCAAGTCAGATAAACGACAATCAATGAAATCCCATGTCGAAACGTCTCTCGTAGGCTACAGCTAAGGGGAGGTAACTCATTTCATTGATCTCCGTAATGAGGTTTACTAGACGCGAGATTAAATTGAATGTTCTATAAATACTCATTATTAGTCTTCAGAAAATTGGTTCTGTACAAGACGTGTGTGTGCGTGTGCATGCGTGCATGTGTGTGTGTATGTGTGTGTGTATGTGTATGTGTGTATGCATGTGTGCGTTTGTAGGATGAATTGGGGGGAAAAAAAGCAATATTTACTAATATTTTTTTTTTTTAAACACACACCACAATAATATTAAATCATAAACATGACATAATAGTAATATGTATGTTAGGTAAATAGCATTTGCCTGTCAACAAGTATTAAAACCATAGTTTTTTCGCTAATTATTTCTGATGTGTATAGATTCCCTGCTGCAAAGTAAAACAATAACTCGCTCAAACCCAATGATGTGTATGTGACCTTTTTCTAATGTACTTACCCTCCTTATGTTGCATTTATAGATTCAGCGTGGTACGTTTACTATTGGATTTAGACGAATTAGTGGGCTTTGATACATACTTTTCAGGCAGATAATGTAGGCTGTCTAGATAATGGACCAAAATAAAGACGAAACAAAAACATATTAATCCAGGTAATATATTGCCAATCAATATGCTGTGGCAAGTAAATGTCTGCATTATCCAGGACTGTGGGAGCTATTCATAATTAATAAGTAATTAACAACAATATTAAAGAATAACTATAAAGAATAATAATTTCAATAATAATATTTCTGTGGACAGTTGCATACTGTAATAAGAATATTACGGTATTTGAATCTATAAATACTGAAAACAAATTGGAAAAAAAGTAATAATAATAATAATAATAATTGTCTATATTTAGTTAATCATTCACAGTGGCAATAGTCCATGTACACAAATAGTAGTGTTGTGGGTTTATAGTCCAATTATTAATGAAAATGAAAATTGTTAAACTAGTTTTACTTGACAAACTATCTATTTTTATTTTCAAATATTGACAGTACTATTTGTAGATACCAGAGATATGTGGTGTGTGTATATGAATAGGAACGCAATATTGCTATTTTTACAATGACTATGATGATGGTGACGATTATTGCAAAACTAATTGTAATGATTATGATGATGATGGCAATAATTATGATGATGATTATGGTTATTCCAAAGATGATGATAATTTTGATGATGTCAATGACTATGATGATGAAGATGATGGCAATGATGATGATTAATGATTATGATAATAATAATTAGTATTTTGATGATGATGATGATCATCATCATCATGATAACTGATGATAGCAATGATGGTAGTGATAAGGATGTTGATGTTAATGACAATCGCAACTATGAGACAGTGCTGGAGATAACATTGTATTTTTATGACAATTGCGATGATTGCTGCAATAACACCTCACTGGTTTTTCTGTTGGGCAGGACGAGATCCTAGCGCTGTCGGAGAAGCTGATCCTGAAGCTGGAGGACCTGGTGACGCTGGTGGCGGAGGACGTCCCGTGGAAGACCGGGATCCTGGCCTTCTGTCAGGACGACATTCGGCAGGACAGCAAGAACAACGATGACTTGGTGCAATCCTTCCGCAGCAACAACTGTGGCCTGTACTTCAACGACATCCTGAAGGAGAGGGAGCTCATTGGTGGGTCACCGTTACATGTACACAAGCGCATGCACACACACACGTGCACACACACACGCGCACACACACACACACACATACACATACACACACACAAGAGAGAACACATCAGAACTTTTATTCACTCAGTCTGAGTTAACAATCGCAGACAGGGATTTGATAGGAAGTTTTACGTTTCATAGAATGCAGCACAATAGTACAGAATACACTGAGATTTTTCAATATACCCCGGTACATATCATGTTCTTGCTCCTAAAAACAGAAGGTAAATTGGGTCGTTGGATCCGTAAACCAGGGAATCAAATAGCTATGGGCTTTATAGACACAGAAAGACACATTATGTTTACTAATAGTAAATGACTGTCGTTGCAGGTCAAGTGGACAAGGCCAGTGATGTGCAGCAGGTGGTCATCATGGGCTACCCCCAGTACTGCCGCTACCGCACCATCCTCAAGCGGCTGGAGACCGTGGCCGACCACTGGCTGCGGAATGCCGTCGTCAGCGCCATCGGCGGATTCTCCATACGCTCGCGGAACTGCCGCATCATGTTCTGCCGCGAGACCTTCTACCACCCTGAGCTGGAGGACTTTGAGCTGCGGATGGACCACCTAGGTAGGAATTGCTTGATGTTAGTGGTGGTGTGATGGTGGGAGTGGTTGTGGTGGTTCATGGTGATGTGGTTGTGGTGCTGGTTATCACAGGCCCAATCCAAAATCTGAATAAATTTGTGTCCAAAGGGTCCAATTTGAAAGCTGAAGAAAAATGTATTTTTGTTAGTAATTTTATTAGATTAATTCAGACTATTTTTCCGAAGGTATAATTTATCTCTTTTTATTATTATTTAATTTATAGAATAATTTGTATTTGTTTGAATATATATCAGCTTGGAGCTGATAATTATGTAGTTGGCCCAGAAGGAAAAAGATCAAAGGGAGATAATCCAATTTCAAAATAGCTTCTTCAAGCAGACATTTATTATTTAGTACCATGAGCATGTGGACAGCATGGAATATTATTATTACTATTATTATTATTATTATTATTATTATTCAGCTCCTAATCTGAAGGGCAGACCTCGAAAGAAGAAGAATTTGAAGCGTGAATGTTCTCAAGACTCTGACAGCTACGAGGATGGTTCAGATACGTCGTCGCTTGCTTCCGTGTCACAAACATCCCTGTCCACATCGTCATCATCATCCAGGGTAGGTCACAAAGGTTGCAAGGTCAAAAGCCAATAATGTTGTAAAAGATGTATAATTTGCCATTGAATGTAACATGGTTTTGTGATATCTTGTAGCATGATATTGTCAGTTTTTCAAAGATCAAGTTTTCAGATAATTTTCAATTTATTAAAAATCTTGCTGCTTTCTGCATGTGGATGATATATTTGGTGACCTTGACATTTTAGCCTCGACGGAAATCCACCCAGAATGGTTTCAGCTGGGACAGAGGTGGCGGCCGCGCTTCCAAAGACGAACATCTGTTTATGATCAACCTGCACAAGTTCATGAAGCAGCGGCAGACACCCATCGATAGGATTCCATCACTGGGATTCAAACAGAGTAAGTGAGGCCACTTGGCGAACGCACATCCATTGTGCTAATGTCAAGCAAAAGGGATCGAAATTAACTCTAGCTCGGGTCATTTCTCCCAATGCTAAAGATATCCTAAGGACTAGTAGAAATTCATAAAATTGTTATTTGTATCACTATTCGAGCTAGTAAGTTTTAAAGTTAGTTTCTATCGTTGAAGCAGTAGGTAGGTATTAACTGCTCTTTGATAGTTTCCTGTCTTTCAGATTAAAATACTGACCCTTGTCAATCCCACATCTCTGGGGTTCAAGACAAGATTTTAATTTAAATTGTGTTTATGAGATTGTCTGGACACAAGTTACAATGTAGAGCGAACAAAAACAAGACATTTTTTCTGTTACCATATAATTTGCGCTACATATGAAAGATTCTTGCTGCAACGTAAAACAATAAAACAACAATAACTTACCATATTAACCAAGTAGATGCTTTGGAATTTTTAATCGCAAACGGGTGAAAGATTCCCGCAGCGACGTTAAACTCCATATTCACTCACTCACTTTGGAATTTTAATTCCTCACCGGCGATTTGAAGATGTACTCATTTTAATTTCTGGTTAATATTTATCTGTTAATTTTAATGTTATTTGTTCATTTTTATTTCCAGTTGATCTATTCTACTTCTACTCATTGGCAAAGAAAGTCGGCGGCTATGAAGCAGTAAGTACAGTAATAGTAGTATTACTAAGGCTGGTAGTGTGGGGGAGTGTGGTAGCGGCAGGTGGGGGAGTGTGGTAGCGGCAGGTGGTAGTGTGGGGGAGTGTGGTAGTACAGTGGTAGAATGTTGGAGTTTGGTACCCAAGGCCTCATGTTCAAATCGACTCCTGGGAGCCCAGCATCAATGTTTACAATAGTTACCTTTCTGATGCAGCAATTAGGATGGGCTGTCTGTATCGTGGAAATGCAGTTATCATCCTTGGTTTGTCAGTACCAGCTAGTACTCACAGATTTAATGCAACATTCAGAGCTACAGATGTTGCAGGTTTCTTCCTGCCCTAAAACTGACAAGTCACGATATTAGTGAAAGATTCGAGAAAGCGACTAAGCACCAATTTAAAAATAAATAATAATAATATTCCGTTGTTTGTCAGTACCAGCTGGGACTCACCGATTTACTACAACATTCAGAGCTACATATGTTGCTGGTTTCCTCCTGTCCTTAACTGACAAGTGAAAGAACCTTTAAAGCGACTCAAGCCCCAATTTAAAAAATAATATTAAAATAAAATAAAATATTCAGATTGGATGATAATTCAGAGGCAATAACATTCTCAGCTCCATAGGAAGTATACTGGTAGTTTTCATCATGGTGTATTTCATTGTGTATTTTAGATCACAGAGAAGAAGATGTGGAAGCACCTGTACGACAAGCTCGGAGGACATCCAGGCAGTACCAGTGCTGCCACCTGTACGCGGCGACACTACGAGAGGTATGCCGGAACTATCCTCTCGCACGCACTACGCATATAGAATTTAAATGATATTCATGAGCATGAAGTTACCAGACAGGGTATGATCGTTTCTCGAAGCTCTCATATCCACTGTCCGAAGTCCCAGGATGCGACACTTCGTTGGATTTATATTCGTTTTAAAGTATCTTACAACCTTTTGTAAAAAATACTTAGTTTTTTATTACACAAATGGTATCGCTTCAGTAGCCAATAGTTATTTGCCATTGATAAGTTGACACATGTCTTATAATAGCAATAAACAGGACCACCAATGAAAAGTCCTAGGACTTTACTAATGCATTCACTTCAGTCTTGTTCATATAAGGGGAGATAACTTGTCCATGGTGATGTTTGATTGTGAATGAATGTTAAACTGACTGATTTTTTTTGTAATTTCAGACTTCTGCTCGCATTTGAACGTCATGAGAAAGGGGACGAGCAGAGAAATAGAGCCAGGTCAAAGGCAAAAGCCATAATAGCCAATCAGAACAAAGGTCAAGATAAGAACAAAGTCAAGGCCAAATCTGATCTACAGGAAAAGAATGATTTATTGGTATGACTTTATCTATAAGCATTTGAATTCTTAACAGGGTCACAATTATGAAATATTTTGAGTAAGATTTCATTGTCAAGCTCAAATTTTATTTGAGTATTTGTGAACAAAACTTTGAGTTGAAGATAAAATCAAAAAGAACATTTCGTAATCGCAGGGCCAGCTCAGTAAATTTAATAATATAATGTGTTAGAGTTCCAAAATCTTAGGTTCTATTTAAAAGATTGTAATTTTTCATTCCAATAGGTTCAAGCCATAGACGTATCTATTGAGGAGAAAGTACGAAAATGGAATGAATTCCGCAAACAGAAGTCTATTGAACGTAAAGAGGATCAACCACAGGTAGTTGGTGCTAACAGGTTTTCTGCAACATTTAGCGCTACACATGTTGCAGGTTTCCTCCTGCTCTAAACTGAAAAGCTGGGATATTAGTGAAAGAATCTTGAAGCTGAAGCCAGCTCTAAAACCCAATTTTGTAAAATAATGAAAAATTTCATTTTAATTCTTATTATAAGTGTTGTAAGTGTTGTATCTCGGGGTAAGAATGATATATTGGGAGAAAATAAAAAAAAATTCTAGTTTATTCAGAAGTTATATATGCTGTTGATGCGGACAACAAGTTAACTGCTGAATCAGATGAATAATATAAGCAGGGATGTAAAGATATGTGATTGTTTGATGTCTTCTGCAATACTTCCTTTAAAAAAACATAACACTTATGTTGTTTCAGAATATCGAAAGGTATTTTATGCAATTTGAGATGATTCCTCTAAATATTTCTCTGCTCTTTTGAGATGCTCCTTCTAAATGTTTTTCTCTCTGCTGTTTTGAGATGCTCCCTCTAAATTTTTATCTGCAGTTTTGAGATGGCCCCTCTAAATATTTATCTTCTATCTTTTGATGGTCCCTCTCAATATGTTTATATCTGATTTTAGATATTCCCTCTAAATACATCGTCGCAAATGGGTAAAAGATTCCCGCAGCAACATTAAACTCCATATTCACTCCCTCACTCACTCTAAATACATTTATCTACTGTCTTTAGATATTCCCTCTAAATATTTATCTTCTGATTTTAGAAGGTCATTCCATCCACTGTTTTGAGATGGTCCCTCACGTAGTTTCTATATTCCAGGTGAAGAGAGGACTATCCAGGCAAACAGTCAAAAAGATGCTAGATAAAGTTTCATCCAGAGACAACGTCACTCGGGAACTCAAAACCGAGCCTCGGAGGGAACTGAAAGTGCAGATTCCCAAACTGATCAGTATGGACAATAACAATCAAGTCAAGATCGAACCGAAACCGCCACAAATTCTTCCGCCTGTTCCGCCTGTTCCGCAGCAGAAAAACAAGCTGGAAGTTCCATCGACAAAACAGCGCACGCGGCCGAGCATCCTGTCGCCGTTGGTGCAGCGTCGCGTTCAGAACCACGTGAATACCTCCCAGTCACAGCTGCAGGTACCACAGAACTCTCAGTTGACCTCCCAGAATGCAGTGGTGGTGTCGCATCCCGACACGACATCATTGACCTCCCAGCTCCAGCCTCTTTCCTGCTCTGTGATCTCCACTCACGGACTATACTATGCAAGTAACCTCCCTTTGTCTGCTTCGCATTTCATCGCACATCCGCCACCGCCATCGTTACCGTCGGTCAACATCGCCGCCAGTGATAACAAAAGTCAGATAAATTTCCCAAAATCATCCTTGTTCGTCACCACTACCACAACCAACAACAACAACAACAACAACAGCCTGTCACAACATCGAGTCAACGAAAGTTCCATTCCAAGTTCGCGTCCCTCTGTGATAAAACACACCCCGAAACCAGAGGGCAGCACATCATCATCATCATCGTCATCGAAGCACTCGGGACATCAGGGCTTGCAGTCCCACGCGTCCTTCGGTTCAAAGCCAGTAAACAGCGTCCCGGCCCACGCCCATGCCCACGCCCATGCCCATGCCCATGCTCACGCTCATGCCCATCACCTCAAGCGGCCGTACCCGTATTCCCAGTTGCCCCACGTCTTGCCCACCGCATCCAGCAAGGTACGGGACGAGCTCCGCTCCCACGTTAACCCCGTGCTGGCCAGCGACCCGTTCTTCAGCAGCGTGAAGCGACTGCGACCCGACCCGTCGCCGAGTCCCCAGCCCATCCTGGCATCCGCGTTCCTCGGAAAGGGAGACAACTCTCATGAGCAGGACCAGCCGGTCGACTTCAGTATGAAGACCTTGCTGCACAAGGAGTCGGCGGAACAGAAGAGTCACGTGTCGGCGGAACAGAAGAGTCACATGTACCAGAGGAAGACTGTGTCCAGTCCCAAAACTTTCAAGTGCGCGTTGTTCCCGCAAGAGTTTCCTACCTCCGCAGCCAGGACCGCTGACAAGGACATTGACCGGTTTGTGTCGAGGTCGGACATTAGAGTGCCGTCGCTGACTGGTTCGAGTCCGCTGTCATACCCCAGGGCTCAGGAAAATGTGTCACCGTCCAATGGAGCTCGATCTGCAAACAACATGCCACACAACAACAACAAAGTAAGTCTTCTGACTTGTAGTTCATCAATTCTTTGAAGTTGAACAGACCTTATATGTCACAATACTGAGATCTTATCAATTCCGAGATCTGAACATTTTGTCAATTCCGAGATTTGTACATATTTCACCTCTGAGATCTTATTTATTCCGAGATCTGGCCGCTAGATTACTCACATAATTTTAGTGAGCATGAAATCATACTCAAAATGTTTCATAATCTCGGGACCTGAATATCATACATTTATTCAATTTAGATATATGTACGTATTTCACGCCAAGATCTGAACATCTCGCACACATATTTCACATTTCACGTATCTCGTCTCACACATCTCGTCTCGTGTTTCAGATCTCCTCCAAGGCGCTGACAATTCCAGCGTCGTTCCTTGATGCCACGAGTCCTTCCTCCAGCCTCCACCCGGCGTTCCCCGCCCCGTACCTGCCCCCTGCCCCCCAGGTCTCGCCTCCCACCGTGGTGCCGTCCCCCGTGCACCTCCAGCAGCTGTACGCCTCCCAGTACGCCTCGCAATACGCCTCGCAGTACGCCAACCTGCAAATGGCCGCCTACGAGGACCTGGTGAGACAGCAGGTGTTCTCGTCTCAAGTGGGGAGCGCCACGGCATCGGCCACCACGCCCATTCTCATCTCGCCCTCGCAGCTCTACCAGAACATTTACCAGGATCCGCAGAAATACAGTGCCTCGAAATGAACCAACAGACACTACATGTGCTCTTGAAATGAACCAACAGACACTACACATGCTCTCGAAGTGAACCAACAGACACTACTACATGTGCTCTTGAAGTGAACCAATAGACACTACACATGCTCTTGAAATGAACCAACAGACACTACACGTGCTCTCGTCGGCCATTTTTTCTTTCTTTTTTTTTTCTCGTGTTTTGTTTGTTGTTATGGTTGTTTGAATGTACCACACTCGCCCGAGATCTGGGGAAAACATTTCATCTCATTTGTTAGTTTTGATAGTGCATACCTATGTTTATAAGGGTTTATCATAATTTAGTTTAGTGATGGAAAGACGATGTGAGATGTTCAAGAGACACAGAGTGTCAGAGAGATACAAAAAACTTTAAGAGAGTGAGATATGTATGAAGTCTGACTCTCTAGAGACAAAGTTGCATGAAGTCGGATTCATGAGACAAAGTTGCGTGTTAATGATATGTGAAAGAAATGGAAGCAAGAGAATATATGGAAGTGAAATTTGGACGACATTGCGCCTGATGAACTGAGATCTGTCCTACCTACACCATGTGAGATATTGTTGTGTCTGATATCTCACTATGAGATGACGTGTAGTTGTGTCCGAGATATATTTTACTAGGCCTCAACTCTTCGTAACGATGCAAGTTTCGTTTTCTAGTATCTGTCCTTATATTGACTTGTGCCTTTACCTGTCCATTCTGTCATAGTTTTTTGTGACTGTCAGTATATATCAGTCAACTCAAGTCCTCCTTCTCATCACAATCGTAGCTTTAAGTTTATCATGACAAGTTAAATTCATTCAGTGTTTACATGGTATAGAAACAGGATCCCATATGAAATTTATTTGATTAACATTAACGTGTTTTATAGTTTTGTTAACTAAACTATTAAAGTTTTCCATATTGGAAATAACAAAGACTTAGGTCAAGTTATGCTTGTGAAAGGAATTTGTGTACGCTTTGGAATATTTGGTAAAAGTTTATTTAGGATAGCATGCATGTGGGGACCATTGTTTGATCATGTTGCTTCAATAATATATATGTATCATCTATATGATATGGGTAACTCAATCTATTGATATCAAAATGTTAAAATGCTGTGTGACGGTTTTATAAATTTTATATTGCAATCATGAATTTCGGTCAAATTTCAATTTGCTATTTATAGAATGGTCACCACTATTCTCTGCTTTCATTGGTGTAAATTTCATCGATGTGTATATTATATATTATATATATATATTCTATATTCTATAGCAATTATGTGGATGATCATAAACCACACCCATACGAAGTAACTCAATATTGTTATTAATCTTTTACTTTTCAAAGTGACCTTTTTCCGTAGAATGAATTAAGCAACCAATTACTACATAGTGATAATCGGGCCTGTGTTTCATGAAAGTGTTGTACTTTTTGCCTAAACCAACTCTTACGTAATTTTCGGCTGTTGTAGAACTATGGTGTATGCCCTGATTTAGAACAGGATATCGTTTCTCTAAGCTCTCATATCTACTACGAGATCATAATACTCTTGTAGCGATTTCTCATGCATTGTGATTTGGCTCTTGCAAGAGCACTACCGTACGGTATGTATATGATCTCAGTGGACATAAGAGCTTTTTAAAACAATATACACGACTAAAATATGACATTTTCATGAAATTCATGCCAGTTATTTTTAGATTGCTTGTCGCTTTTCGTCCATAAATTAGTCCATAAAATTGTATATGCCTATTTGTCTGTTTAGTGTCAAACTGATGTTATAAATGTTTACAACTCTATCAGGGATATATGAATATGTATTATTATGTTATTTGGGTTTAGTATATTATGTATCACATGTTACATGTTTAAGAAAGATTTTAAGTTAATAGAAATCTATAGATCGTCAATTATTGTGTCATTTCTGGAAAACAATAATTACCGTAATATGTCCCACATGACTGACCATCAAAACAGATTAATCAGAATTACTGGTTTATAGGGCACCTATGGTTGCCTCTAATGGGAGAGGTTAATATTATGACTATTTTGCATTACCTCTTTAACATAAGATCAGGCAGCATGTTATTGTCCCACCAATACGATGTCTAACATGGGAAATATTTGGGGAAAATGTTACTACCGGTAAAATGTCGGATGAATTTTAACACTTCTGACTGTTGTTTGAAGTGATAAATTTGCCAAGATATAGCCATGAGACAAAGATTATGGCATAGTATGAGATTCGTTGTTTTGTCTCTGTTGCACATTGTCATAATTCTGATTTTGGTGCTGCCAGTTGTAAAAATTGGCAAATATTGTAGATAATGTCTTCAGTTTAAATTCAGGTTTACTATTTCATTGTTTAGCCGCATTTTCAATAGACTCATGTTTTTGGTTATGTTTTTTGTTCATTGTTCATTAATAAGCATTATTAAAGGTACATGGACTAGCACAATAATATGTTTAATTTAATATCATGATTATTTTTTAATATTTAGCCAATTAAAGGTGCTGTAGCACATATATTTAATTATTAATATTTACTTTAGTATCGAAATGCAAGGGCATCATGATCAATATGTAAAACGATGAATCATAACAATAATAATAAAACATTTAACTTTAGGATCTACACTACCAGATAGTTAAAGGCATATAATCACAGATAGTTAAAGACCATTTTACCTTAAACTACTTAAATTTAAGTTTTGAGGTACAAAATCCATAATGCCTATGATTAACGAATATCCTTTGCATATATCTCAACTCTGAACACTTATTTATGTGAGAGTATGCCTTTAATGTGTGACCTTGCTAAAAGTTAAAAAATACCAGGTTTTGGTCATTTTGTTAATTTTTGTTAATATTGTACATGTATAGCATCACTTTAAAGGCATACAATCATGTCAAACATATTTTTACCTGAAAGTAAGTACATGTACATTTGATTTGTCTACACAAGTAATGTACATCACTTTCATGGTAGATATGGATAATATACCAAATATCTTTTGAATATTATTTTTAATTAGTAGATGTTAATTTCATTTAAAAAATTGTGCTATTGTGCCTTTAATGCAAAAGTCAGGAAAATATTATTTTTGTTGAACATTTATGTTTTGTTAATCCTATTGTAACATAATTCTTTGATAATCCACATTTCATTTCATTGCATGAGTTGAGAGAAAGATTGTGTGAGCGACCAGATATTAATCTTTCAGGGATATTGTTTGTAAGAATGTACATTTGCATTTAATTGCTATAGGTTGTGTTTTGTATGTTTCACAACAGTATTTTCTGTTTTGCTTTTGTTCTCTCAAGCATTTCTGTATCCTATTTTTTTGCACGCACGTTCTTTATTGGTGCGTGTAAAAAAATATAAAAAATACTTGTATTCATTCAAACATTTGTATTTTGTAGGGACAGTATTTGGATACACTTTAGTTTTACAATATTCATCAAGTTTGTTCTAGCATGCATGTCAATGGTTGTATATTTATCTCAAAAACATGAAACCTGTTGTTCCAAATTAGTTTTAAAGGCATAATATCACAGTTGGTTGGCCGATATGGTCATCTAGCACGGTTTTACCTGAAAATAAATGCATTTGTT
>JAUTCA010111087.1:0-14274 GCA_032362005.1 Nodopelta heminoda | reverse complement strand
AAGGTAATGATCACTATTGGCTAAAGGTGTTAATGAACCCAGGTGAGGGACGGTAGGGATCACTTTGTCTTAATGTGTTAACCCAGATGAGGGCATGTAAGGATAACTAGTGGATAAAGGGGTTAATGAACCCAGATGAAGGCAAGTAAGGACCACTGAAGACCAAAAGGTCAAGAAGCCGAGAAGCAGATGTTGATAATATTGTTTCACTCTATATCAGCGCTTCAGCACAGATACAAGAACTTAGACCATTGGGTATTCTAGCATTACAACAAATTGCTATCATTACACCAGACTTAGCTTCCTTCTGACAACACGGCTAACTATACGGCTGATAGAAGTTCCCTGAACACTGGCAGTGACCAAACATTGGCTTGGGTTACGTGAATGTACCAGGTATAGGTTTCAATGGGGAGCTAGTTTTCACAGACAGGTGCTATCTTTTCACACATCATCATTCAAGCATTTACCTTAGAATCCTCTCAATGCAATAACTGTTTGTAAAGACCATAATTGGAGTCTAGTATGTCCTAGAGTATACGTAGAAGCTTTGATTTATGATGATAATCCAAACATTAAATAGAAGTAAGCTGGTTGATGATTAGTTCTGCTTAAAATATAACATTTTGGTCAAGTATGTTAAGATGGGCAACTGAACAAACATTTCAATAGTTAAAGCTTGTTGAAGTGCAATAAAGTTTTCAGTAATACTCCTTGCATGTGTTGAACTAATGGCATTCATATTCCTTTTAGAATTGTCATATGCCTACAAATTGAATGGGGACAAGATACAACAAAGTGTTAAGAACTGAAATGTGCAAATCTTGACAGATCAATGTGCTTCACAAGGGAATCAAGCCTGGAGAAACATAGCCATGCAATAATGGTTAACAAAAACAAACTCACTGAACAATATCACCAATTCTGTCATTTTATTATAATATTGTAAAATACCAAAACAATTTCACATCTCAGAAAATTTGAGCTAATCACAGAGAAGAAATCCACATTTCCATTTGTTTTCTAAATTAGACACCGTGTCCATACCAAGTACCCGAATAAAAGTATTCCCTTGTAAAATGAGAAATTCAAATAAAATTAATAATATTTTTGTTCAAAGGTATCTTTTTGTCAGGACAAGGTTGACTGAATGGTTTAAGGATAGAGACACAGGAATTCAAGATGAGGTACGAAAAAATGGCGATGTTGTTCTCCAAGCTACCCCCATGCAATATAAGCACCATGAGTGTGAAGCAAGCTGGGATATTTCACAAGGATAGGTATTTCCTACAAGACTGATGTGAACAGAAAGGGCGGATCAGCAAATTAGCGGCAGAATGGAGAGGAGGTACAAACAGGCAGACACGCTGCTATCTGGGAGGGATTTTTACGACACTGACCAAATCACTGGGAAAGCGGTCTACTCCATGGTGCTAGCATCACTAGACCTTCGTAATGAGTCGGAGATCGCCGTGTTATCGCCCAGCGGGGCATAGATAGACTTCGCCAGACAGAGGCCGAAGCCTGGTCTGAGATGTTGCAGTGTTAGAGGGTCTGAGCCGCGAATGTCAGAAGTGTGCTGACCAACTGCTAAGGGTCTGGGAAAACCTTATCACCAACTCTCAGCCACTTTGTCCATGCCTACTCAAGTACTTCACTTTCCAAAATGGATAAATTCCATGCTTGTACCTAACTAGGCTTCCCTCATTTAACTTGGGTAGAAACATTTCACACAGAGTTAACTGATAAAGAGAGCGTGGAAGTTCTCGTTTAAAATGGTCAAACGACTTTGAAAATGGCACAGCAAATGAGGCGATGGAATGCAGACCAATAAAACAGATCATTTAAAGAGAAATACCGCCTTGGAAGCAGTAAAAAGGTGCTGGCTAAGAATCTACAAATCAACTTCTGAACAGCTACTTCTGAGCTCAGAGAAACATTGTTTTTCAAGTCTACCATCAATTAAAAGAAATTTACAATCATGAAAAAATACTGAGGAAAATAATATGGAACCCAACATTTATCTCCAATAACTTTAATTCAATTGAGCCTTGTTGAATAGAGTGACATATCGTAATAAATTATACGTATATTTTTCTAACAGACTTTTCCCCAAACCAGACACTACAAGTAAAACCAACATACTGTATAGATAGATGATATTAGTCATGAATATAATATCACGGTGGACATTTGTTGAGAGCATTTGTTGAGAGCAGTGGTACACATTGTAAAGAACGAATAATATCTGAATCTTTTCAAAATAGGATTTACAAAGTCTACTTAAAATAATACAGTATGACACATGCTGTGACGGCTAAGATATGACCATGGATGTATATGTTTGCATACACCTAAATGCATGCGTTTATAATGATGTTTGAGAATGAAAATAAGAAAAACTCTTTGACATAAAGTGGAAATGGGATTTATTCTCTGCACATTCATCTCCATTCCAGACAGAAGGGGAGATAACTCCCAGAGTAATGTAAGGGTAGACAACCCCTACTGTCTGAACAGAGCCATACAGCCCGAACTTCCAGAGGTAGACTTACCGAAAATTTGTACATCTTGCATTTTTAATGTCCTCCTAGAAAATAGATAACTACTTCCCTCGACAACGATCATGTCCATATTAACAATTTATATATATATACGTATATACACAGTTGACGATGGATGACGTGAATTGGCAGTATTTACAGCGAGTGAAACAGCGTAAGGCACAACATGATAAGAGTCACACACGTCCGCAGCGAAAAACACTTGCTACCTTCACAAGTATAAGCGTCCAATCGGTTGTGACCTGCCGAGCACTGACATGTGTATGAGCCAATCGTGTTCACGCACACTGTGTTGCTATGGCAATGATGGCCGCTCTTCCCTCCTTCCACAGCGCACTCGTCGATATCTGGAAAATACAAGATGGAGGCAAACATTAGACATTTAGGGTAATGCTGTGATCAATTTATCATTAGAACACGTAAAGCGAGTCTTGCCTGTGCTGCATTTACCTGTAATACACCATAGGACATCCTTGGTTTAAAATATATTTAGAAACTTGTTTAAACATTATGAAGGGATATCTTTAGGTTGAATGCTCTCATGATTCACATTGAATGGAGTAATAACAGTGAAAACAAGCCCACAAATACACATACACATACACACACACACACATACACACACATACATACACACCAGCAGACTTTGGGGGACATATATACAATGAAGAATTTCCAAATGTTGACAGGCTCAAATTACTCTTTAAGAATTACTCTTTAAGAATTTGCCATCATATTTGAAAAAGAATGGCACAAAATTTGGTTTGGTAGAAATCTTCCCCAGAAACATATGCCTGCCCATAATTAATTTTGTCGAGTACATTTTGAAAACAATACGGTCAATATTTTTCAGATGGCACATGGAAGTATTTTTATCACCAAGTGGTATTAGTAGGCCAACCACCTTGCTGCTAGAAAGATAGAAGCGATCTGCGTGTATCGACTCCACACACACGCACGCAATGTTTAACCTGCCTGCCATTATGTGTTACTTCCATCATCAAGGTTTTCTGTAACTCCGGCTCAGACAAGACTAAAATAGACACTCTGTGTGTCCTTAATGAACAGGTTCTGACAATGACATATGGTTTTGTAGCCCTTTGTGTGGAAATACAATCAAAATGCTGAAATATTTCACCAGAACACACCCAGCAATCACTTACAGGTTGTAGAAATAACACCATGAAAACACTTTGATGACTATGCAGCACTTTCTTGAAACACATTTACAACGGAAAATCTAGGTTTTTATGTCAGATTTTACTTTTCATGAGCTAGATATCATGTTTTAAATGTATTGAACGTATCCGAATATTATTTATAAATTTAAAAAAAATAAAGTAAGAATTCTATTAAAATATTGCCAAAGAAATTGAATCAAATTTCACCATAATGTTAAAGTTCAAAATGCTTCCTCGTGTAAAAGATTGAAAGGGTAATGAAGTAAACTGACTGCCACATCCTAAATCAATAATCATTTCCGCAATATATATTTTATATCCTGAAAGGTAGCATTAGATAGTTTTCTTCAAATTAATTAACTAAAGAGAAAACATCCAGATAATTCAATATGGATTATTTCTATTTTAGCAAATTGACAATGTAATGATATATTCCTCAGAGATTTCCAGCAATCACAGATATTTCAGTCAATAAAATCATTAGAGTTTGAACAGCTGATAAACCCAAGCCAGCTACAGATGTATTTGTCTACCAATGACCATCGCCGTGGCGATATACCACTGACCCAGACGGGATCTGGCGGCCATGTTTGTTCAGTGTGGCCAATTTCCTCACTAGCACTTCCTGTTTCTATGGCCAATCAACTTTAGTCACTGCGTCTTGGGAAATCTTACTCGAGTCAACCTTGGGCTAATTGGCATGAATTTACAAGATAGTTGTAAAATCTGTTGATCAAGCCAGAGTTTATACAAAATGAGTGATTGGGAATATTTCTACAGATTGAGTAAATCTAGGAAAGGCGTCATAAAGGAATTTATGAGTCAGTCTTGATATGCATGTCTTGCTATATACGACACTTATAATAATCAATTCTGTGTAGTGTCCTCTATACTGACACTAACAATATGTTGTTAGGAATACCTTTCCTTCTTACACAATACAAGTACAGTGCTCCCTCGATATAACGCCCTTCGATGCACTGTGGATTCGGATACAACGCCGGGTCCAACGTGGACCCCATTTAAAAATTGTATTCGTTGCTATAACGCGGGTATTATAACGCAGGTGGCATGGACCCCAACTGCAGCGTTATATCGAGGGAGCACTGTACTGAAAGTGTATCTGAATTTGTATACCACGGATAAATATATTTCCAACACACCTAGCATCCCTTAAAACTAGAGAATAAGATACAACAATGTGTTAATTAAACAATCAAAACTGACAAATTACTACCTCTTTAGCAATTTAATAACTACTAGTGACATCGCTACTGATGGAGGTTAGCCAATCTGTTCCAGACGGAATTTACCTTTCTATCAGCAGACTAGATGACGACTCATTATCAAGCTTGCAGCTGCCTAGGCAATGACGTACATCTCAAACAAGCTTATATTGCCCAACATTGATGCCATAACCTGAATGAAACCAGTGCTAGACTCTCCCACATCCTGTTCCGTTCAAGGAACAAAGACAATTAAAGATGTACGGGAAGCAGGCCAACAAAAAAAATCAACTTGAAATCTCTGCCTAATATTTTTTCCGACTGTGGTGAAATGAACTTGTTCCCCCCTTTCTGTCTGTGTTAACAGGTGGTTGCTAGATGTTCTTGTATGTGCGTCCCCTATCTCCATCCCAGCAGGGTATGAGGAAAGGGGGTCAGACCCCCCCCCAAAAAAAAAAATCCCCTCAGATCTAATTGAACTTCTTAAAGGTGGGCAGCCAAGTTATACTGTGAAGACTGATTCTCAGACTGACAACTCAAATGGATGATTTTCCTTTACATCCACACTACAGCTTGTCAGTTCATCCACCTTGCAGTACTACCCCACCCACCCCACACCCCACGTCTTGCTGTTCCAAGGACAGCTTGCTCTAATATGTTCCAGGACGTTCTGCAGTTCTGACGTTCTGCGGTGCTAATACACCGGCCCACCGCTTCACCGGGGATCGAGTTCTCTGCTCAACTCTGACTTAACACTAGTTCCACCCGCTACCGGTCCCTGCCCTTTCCCCACAAGCCCATGTATCCAACCAGACCCAGACAAAATGCGACTAGACACTGCCCCCACTAACTGCAACAAAAACTAGAAGCAGCATGGCCGACATTGCCAAGCTAACTGTAATACATGAATGCCATCGCAAGTCTGACCTTCAGAAAGCAGTATAATTTCCAAAACAAACACGGCCAAAGCTTGCAGGTATGTCGTATATATGGATACCAGCATTGCACACTGAATTACACTAGCTACAGGTATTGCCAGGGACAGGAAGTAGGGTGGCACCAATATGTGCCAGGTCGCGGTACAAGAACAGCACTTGGGCAGCCTTGCATTGGTAAAACCACATCATTGCAGCTCGAATACAACACTTGGGCAGCCTTGCATTGGTAAAACCACATCATTGCAGCTCGAATACGACACTTGGAACAGCCTTATATTGGTACAACCTCATATTGGAATAAGCTAATTTTAGTATGGCCATAAGAGCAAGTATGTACTATACAAACAAACATTGGTGGTGCATACAAGCATTGGTACAACCATCCGTTGGTACAATCATACAATAGAACAACAACCACACCTTAGTACAATCACAAACTGGAACAATCACATCTTGGTACTTGTAACCGAACATTTGTAGAACCATACATTGGAACAACTGACACAATATAGCAACCATATATTGGTACAACCACACATCAGAAGAACCATACCTTGGTACATCCATACTGTAGACAATGGGAAAATGCATACAATAATTTCTCTAAAACAAAGGTCAGTTGAGAGTTACCTACCCTGACAGTAGTGTCCATCACCCTGGAAACCGGGTTTGCACTTGCATGCATAGCGTGTGGCCAGGTTGATGCAGCTAGCATTCACATGACAGTCATGGCCGACAGAGCAGAAGTCAGTCCCTGGAAACACAAAAAAAAGATTTGTGGTTAATTAGATTACAGAAATAATAAGGCTGTCATATACAGAAACACCAATGTACATAGTAAATGCAAAAAAAAGTATTTCTTGCTGCAACATGCTAATGATGGGAAGAAAACCTGTGGTAATTCGATATTGAAATAAGACACACAAATTCATGACTTGTGTAAAAAGAACCTTCCCTTCATCCACATTCCCATAGATTCTGAGTCTCCTTGTACACAATCTCACAAAATAAGAAGTCTCAGAAAAATTTGCTTTAAATTAGATACATTTATTTCAGTTTTGAAATTAGTTGGTCATAGACTATCAAACAGATAATTCATAAATCAGCAATGCATATTTAAATAATGGCACATTTGATGAGCTGAGTTTGAAGCTTGCCAATTTAGGTTCATAGAACCTCTCCTGATAAACTCATAATTACCCAGGGCACAAGGTAAAAAAAAAGTGGAACAAATTCCTCATCCTATCTCTCAGTGACACAATACAGCAGACGGCGGTTAAGAGCTCGTCACAAAAAGTGCAGCTGTTATGCTTGGATGTATAAGCGTATTTCAAGCCTCGTGTTTTGGGGAGTGTCTGGCATTCCTGTTTACACAAACACGGCAAATGCTCCGTAATATTCCAATGACGACAAACACCTCCGCGAAAGAAACACTAGCTGTGAAATGTTTTTATCAGTGAATAAATATTTAAATTGGAAGTGGCGTAATCATTTGTCTGCGCTTTACCTTGTACAGAGTCTGCTTAATTACCTCGTTAATAGATTGCCACGGAAGACCACCCTGAGTATGCATGTACTGCGGGGAGAATGATTAACCGTGTGCCAGCTAATAAACCACCCAGCCAAACACAGCATAGCCTTCTGACCAGAGATGACAAAGTGCATTGAGTGTGTTCCAGCTATTGAGAAAGACTTGGCATCATGCATTCAAATTGCTTGAATTGGGTTTAGAACCGCTTTCAAGATTCCTTCACTCATATACCCTGCTTGAACTAGGCTGGATTTTCGTTGGCTGATGGTGCTAGTTCATGATATATCCTGCTATATTTAGAACATTGAGTCCATGGTTAGGATATTAAGAAATACGCCCCAAACCCTGGAAGAGGTCAAGGTCAGATTACCTTTGCAGACAGGACAACACTCGCCCTGTATTTGTAGATGTTCTGACTCTGGACAGTTTAGAGGTGCACAACTTTCAGCTGGGTCTTGCCTCTCACACACCATTCTCCCATTCTGGAAACAAAAACAGACATCGATAAATAACACTTTCATGATCATCAGCAGTTAGAAATTGGCCCTAATTTATTTTATTAGAATATACAGAACATATTTGCCTTGAAAAAAATCTAATAAGATCCACATAATTGGTTTGTTTGTTCATAAAGCACATGGTCCCATTCCACAGATATGGTGCTGCGAGAGCCTAACTCCTACGCTAGCCTTACGACTCCTGTAGCGCTGTGAGTGTTTTGTGCAATGGGGGCCAGGTACATTGTTCTAGGGGTACAAAGTAGTAGACTATATGTATGTGACTAAATTGTACAGTTTTATACTCACATCACAGGTACACGTAACACAGACTCGTGGACTAAATCCTTCACCATGGTCATAATATTTCCCGCTGTAAAAACAGTTTGCTGAAAATGAAATACAAATACCATTTTAAAAATTAAATTACCATTTTAATATAGAAATATTATTTTAAATATACACTACCATTTAAAATAATACAATACAATTTTAAAATACAATATCAGTTTGAAAAACAATTTTATAAGAAAACACCTTTTTACTAGACCAATATATGCTACTTTCCTAACAACCTCTTCCATCAGATAAAATAGTCACACATAATTGAATAGAAGTATGTTTATATCTCCTAATTATGGCTATCATTGACACCTGAGATATATATGTTCATCAATATACCTAATTCAAACAATGTCTGACAAAGTAAGTGATTATTTCCCTAGCTGAGGGGTATTTTATTTGCAATACTATTCATTTGCTAATCCCCAGAGTAATCTCCCCTGCAGGCAGCCATATTAATACGCCCCCGAGGAGTATAATAGGATCACTAAGCAAGATATCACATCTGATCAAAGACACATTGTATGTCACTGCTGGGCATTCAGAACATTGAACCATATTTTATTATCTTCTCAGAACAGCCTTTGACATTTCAAGTGGAATCCCAAATACGTAGAATAAATAATGTACAAATGTTATTCTCAGACTTTTTTTATCGTTTTAAAAGAATTGTAAATTTACAATTAAATCATCTACAATTACCATTAGCGTGAAAACTATTTTTAATGCCAAATTGGACTGAATTTTCTACAAAATTAATAAACACTCAAGAGACTAAATTCAATTTATATTCAAAAATTGAATTAGAATTATTGATTTCCAATCAAATTCCATAGAATATGAGTTGAAACAATGACAAGCAATACAGTGATGGTCCGACAAACCATGATGATAGACAGACTAGGTATGTCTGCAGATACAGTGATGGTCAGAGACACTACAATGATAGTCAGACAGACTACGTATGTCTCCTGATACACTAGTATAGGCGGTGATGGTCAGAGACACAATGATGGTCAGACACACTACATATGCCTCCTGATACACTGGGCGGTGATGGTCAGAGACACTACAATGATGGTCAGAGACTACAATGATGGTCGGACAGACTACATATGCCTCCTGATATACTAGGCGGTGATGGTCAGAGACACTACATATGCCTCCTGATACACGAGACGAGCGTCTGGCTCAATAATCAGCAGAATCAACCAGGTCTGTCTGGGTGTGGATCCCGAACCGGTGACTCCACACCCCTCTGTTGATTGAAAAAGCAATTTCCACTAACTTGATTCATCTACATATCTGTCTGTGTTTGTTCAAGATATGGTGCCTGTTTTTCTCTACGGCACTGGACAAATTATGCCCCGACTCCACCAGCCAGAGTGAGGTCATAGCCCTAGCATCGCTTGGAAGTAAGACGGCCACCATCCACGGAACACTAGCTGGAACTTACTCTCTAGATTATCAGTTGAACCTTTACTTGTACTTTGGTTAAAGGGCCTAACTATAGATGTTGCAGTTGAGACCAGAGATGTTCCAATGATAGAATTGCTCCAGGGAACAAAACACCTGGGTATCATTTCTCGAAGATCTCATATCCACTATGAGACCATAGTGCTCTCGTAAGTGCACGATCGCCATGTATAAGAGATAGCTATAAGAGTGAGTATGGTATCTTATCAGAGCTTTATGAAATACCCTGTCTATTTAGTATTTACAATCTACTTCTGAACACCAACCATACTCAATCTGTGAAGAAGGGTATCAATATGACTCAAACTGACTCTGGGTATCGTTTCTTGAAGCTCTCATATCTACTACAAGACCATAAGGACTCTCGTAGCCATCGCTAATACATGGGGATAGTGCACTTACAAGACCGCTATGGTCTCATAGTGAATACAAGAGCAAAAGATACCCTGTTATTTACTGTATTTATGTGGACAGTAATAATGTTTGGATACGAGCTTTGAGAAACGATACCCTGTCCACATGTATTTTGTGCTTGTTTTTAGTTTGATCATACTCAGGAGTATACAGCATCACATAGAAATAATATTATTGTTTATATTGTTGGGTGACACATCTGACGAGAATAGTATACTTACTTAAACATATAGGACAGCATTCCTTATCTCGGTACACAGGGTTCCGACACTCTGACTGCGGACATTCTATATTTCTACATTCAACACTTCCATTCTGAAACAGAGATTCAAGGTAGCGTCATTGTCTACCCTGACAAACAAGTCAACAGCTTGGTCCTGACAGCAGTGTTGTGTTGATACTGTTATACCCAGGCTTGTCACGTTCTCCAACAACAATTCTTTATTGTCAACTCCATACACTCACTGACCAGCAGTAATGAGATAATACTGTCATTTAACAAAATTAAATATGATGACAGTTCACGTGAATGCGATGAAATAATTCTATACTGGCTGATTGTGTTTCTCTCCATAAGATGAAGCAATGTCTACACCAGCCTCTCTAAAACACATCACTGCTGATATTGTTGTTCTAATTCAATACTGTACAATACTGTTTTCCGTAAATGTCATCTTAAAATATTCAGTTATATTTGGGCGTTATGATGCATGGAATTATATACACCAGTATATGTGTAACAGAGGATCATATGTGCCGATCCTGGGATTCAAACCCGAGTTGCTGGATTGTGAGTCCAACGCTCTACCGATTGAGGGACCAGTAGGAACATCTTATATCACACCCGGCTACATTCTCCCCCACCACATTGTGACTTGTATTCGAGTTATTAATCCAGTTACTTCAATCTGAGCCACCAGGGAGCTAGGAACAGCTAGCAATCCAGCAACGTGTGTTCAAATCCCAGGATCAGCATGATCCTCAGTTACATACATCAAAATGATGAATGGGAGGGACATTTAAATAAGTTATGCTTCTTAGCCTATCCCAAATAAAAATGATGCATAGTCTTATTAAATACTTTCCACCAATATATATCAAAATGATGCATAGGTTTACTAATTTGACCATCTTTAAATAGTTGCAAATTTCGACCCATATGAATAGGGTGTTGTCAAACTGGCGGCCATGTTGTCTGTGTACTCACCCTGCACATGCACACAGCACACTTATCACGCTCCCACACTTCGCCTTCTTTCCGAACTGTGCCGTTGTCGGAGCAGCTCCGTAAACATTCACACTGTTCCAGACCCGTGATTCTCTCTTCTGCCTGCAGAAGCTGGAACATGGAAACACAGAAACATGGAAATGTGGAAATACAGAAACATGGATGTCAAAGGAAATCAGATATAAAAATGTTTCCATCAAATATGGAAATCATATATGGATGTTTCCATCAAATATGGATGTTTCCATCAAATATAGAAGTTTCCATCAAATATACAGTCATGAGTGTGTAGATGTTTTGTGAGAGTATGACACAGACATTTGTTTTTTTATTCTATGGAAATTTGGTAACGTGATGCTTCAGAAAGGTTCAATGTTAATAGGACAATGGTACTAAACATCAATTCTCGTAATCCATTTAAAGGGCAATACAATATCATAATGACAGAGGCAATATTATTGTGTCATGGATTCCGAATAATAGGTTGAACCATTTATATAGTGCTCATACATCATCTAGTAATAACTCCATATTATGGAGAAATAGCTTAGAAGAGACTAAGTTGAAGAGACTATACCAACATAGACTAGCATTTTCTACTGCTCACCTTATGTGATATATTTTGATATAAATTATACATTTCTTGAACTTTTTGTTCCAAAGCCTGATACTGACCACACGTTGGACAATCTACAAGAAATGGAAACAGAATGAGTTAGATATAAGAGAAATATGTCACACACAAAGGTTCCTAAGAAGAAACATGAAGGCAAAAAGGTACTCTTGCTGTATTTGAACCTCCTAACCAAAGTACTGATAACCTTCATTAACCCTTTCAGTGTCGAAGGCAACAGAAGATGCCCTACAGAGCAGCAATTGTGATTAATCCACAAATGTTTAATTAGTGGATTGGCACCATGCTTGATTTATGAGTGGATGCATGAGTGGATGCATGAGTGGGTGGGTGAGATGACAACAGTACAGGTAGGTGGATCTATGAGTAGGTTGGTGAGATGACAACAGAACAGGTACGGTAGGTGGATCTATGGGTGGGTGGGTGAGATGACAACAGTACAGGTAGATGGATCTATGAATGTGTTGGTGAGATGACAACAGGGTGCGTTCAAGCTAGAATACATGAATACAATACTTTTCCCTACATGTATTGCTCGTTGAATGGCTTCGTGCGTATTGCTTTTCCTACACAGCGCACGGCCTCCAGACCCGTAGTGAAAAGTATTAATACGTATTGCTACGCGTGCTGCTGAACGGCTTCTGTAGCAATACATAGCAATACATATCAATACATATTCTAACTTGAACGCATCCCAGAACAGGTAGGTGGATCTATGAGTGGGTGGGTGATACGACAACCAAAAGTACAGGTAGATGGATCTATGAGTGGGTGGGTGAGATGACAACAGTACATGTAGGTGGATCTATGAGTGGGTTGGTGAGATGACAACAGTACAGGTAGATGGCTCTATGAGTGGGTGGGTGAGATGACAACAGAACAGGTAGGTGGATCTATGAGTTGGTGGGTGATACGACAACAGTACAGGTAGATGGATCTATGAGTGGGTGGGTGAGATGACAACAGTATAGGTAAATGGATCTATGAGTGGGTGGGTGAAATGACAACAGTACAGGTAGGTGGATTTATCAGTGGGTTAATGAGATCAGCATATAGGTGGATCTGTCTGTGGATGGGTTGGAGGGGTTGGTTACAAGTAGATGACCTGTAATTGGGTGGGTTGGTGGGATTAGTGTGACCTACATTTTGTCAGATCTGTCTGTGTGTAGGTTTGTGTGACTGCGTACAGATACATCTGTAGCTGGGTGAGTTGTTGGGTTGGTGTGACCTACTTATAGGTGGTTCTATCTGCAGGTGGGTTGGTGGGATTGGTGACAGGTAGGTGGGTGCATTGATGTGACTTACATATGTGGATCTATAGATTAGTGGGTTAGCATAATGACTTACATATAGTTGGATCTATGGGTGGGTTGGTAGGATTGACTACAGGTAGGTGGATCTATAGATTGGTGGGTTGGCATAATGACTTACAAGTAGGTGGATCTGTGTATAAGTGGGCTGGCTATTGGTGGGATTTCTCATAGATAACTAGACTAACATGGGTGGTGTTTTATATTGGCTGAAACATATACTAAATTACTGTAAAGCACATGTATAGAGTATCCCAAGTGACAGATATAAAGAAACATGAAAATAGACAACCAATGTCAACAGATATAGAGTGATAAACAGACAGACAGACAGATGGAAACAGACAGATGATAAACTTAGACAGATAGACAGACACATAAACAGACAGATTGAAACAATACAAATAGGCCTAGACAGACAGACATACATAAAGAGACAGACAGATGAAAACAGACAGACACATAAATAGACATATGGAAACAGACAGACAGACAGATAAAGAGACAGACAGATGGAAACACATAGACAGAGGGACAGACAGACAGACAGACAGACTCACCTGTATCTTGATGAGGACACTGTAATAAATACCCATGAGATTGTGTAACTATTTTTACATCTTGTAAAGCCCCCTGCAAGGAAAGCAATGATCATGTTAGCATGTACCCATTGAAAACATATCTATAGAACATCAAACTTAACAAGCTTGGTCATAAAATATATATGTGATATTCTAGGATGTATTAACAATGCAAAACAAATATATAATAACAATGAATTTAACATAATTTTCTAAAACCACATATATATTCATTTTATGAATATTGAATCAATAATATTAGCTACATACACATGATACATGCATATCAAAACCAGCTGTTCGTTTTGATAAATAGTAAAATAATATTATATGACATAATATTTATTGAGTA
>JAUTCA010111086.1:0-26831 GCA_032362005.1 Nodopelta heminoda | reverse complement strand
AAATACTATAAGGTTCACCTATAACACTTGCAAACATCATAATTAGATTCTCACTTAACAATGATTCTTTACAATTTAAAGAACTCTCTTTATTTAAAGGTGAGGAATTTACCTTCTCATAAGGAAGATTTTCAAACATTAAGTAAGGTTGATTGGTAACACCTGATAATTGAGTTGTTAATTTTTTTAAGATTGAATCATCCAAGCACTCATAAGCTAACTTTCTAAGTTCATATATATAATCATCAGACCCTGTTAAATCCAAGAGGTAATTCATTATGAAAAAAGCAATTCTAACTTTATGTTTAGTTGGATATGGTTTTGCACAAGCTGACGATGCTGCTCTTAGAGATAAAGCAAATAAGATTTTTAAACCAATTCCTTTAAAAATTAAAGAAATGATATCAGACAATAAAATAACTGATAAAAAAATAGAACTTGGGAAAATGTTATTTTTTGATCCAAGGCTTTCAAAAGGTGGAACTATAAGCTGTAACAGCTGCCATAATGTTGGAACAGGTGGTGATGATAATATGGGAAAATCAATAGGACATAAATGGCAAAAAGGTGGCAGAAGTGCCCCAACAGTTTTCAATGCAGTTTATAATGTTGCACAATTTTGGGACGGGCGTGCTGAAGATTTAAAAGCACAAGCTAAAGGACCAATTCAAGCAGGTGTTGAGATGAATAATACACCATCAGCTGTTGAGAAAACTTTAAAGTCAATGCCTGAATATGTAAGTAAATTTGAAGCAGCTTTTGAGAATAAAGAAACTAGTTTTGATAATATGGCTAGAGCAATTGAAGCATTTGAGGCTACTTTAATTACTCCAAACTCTCCATTTGATAAATTCTTGGCTGGTGATGATAAAGCAATGACTACTGATCAAAAAACTGGTTTAGATTTGTTTATGACTAAAGGCTGTGCAGCGTGTCACTCAGGTGTTAATGTTGGTGGGCAAGCTTATTTTCCATTTGGTTTGGTTAAAAGACCTGGAGCAGATATTCTTCCTGTTGGGGACAAAGGTAGATTTGAAGTAACCAAAACAGCTACAGAAGAATATGTATTTAGAGCAGCTCCTCTTAGAAATATAGCTTTAACAGCACCTTATTTTCACTCTGGTGAGATTTGGAGTTTAAAAGAAGCTGTTTCTGTAATGGCAACTGCTCAACTTGGAACAGAGTTAAAAGAAGATGAACTTAACAAAGTTGTTTCTTTCCTAAAAACTCTAACTGGTGATCAACCAAAAATTGTATATCCAATTCTTCCAGTTGAAACTGATAAAACACCAAAACCTGTAAATTAATATTTACTAAATAAAAAACTAAGTAGGTATTTTTGTACTTACTTAGTTTTTTATTCTAAGTGCCTTTATAAAAGTATATTTGATATGAAAATTAAAAAAAGGAAGCTTAAGCAGATCAATATTAAAAATACATAAAGTTTACAATAAATATTGTTTTTTTAACTAATAAGGAAAAGTAAGTTTAGTTAATCTGAATAAATATATAAAAAATATTAGATAATCTCCAGCATTTCTTAAGAAAGTAAAATTATACTAGTATTTTTTAATTATAAACATAGAGGAAAAATGAATAAATTAAGTAAAGTAATAACAGTTTCAGCATTATCAATTTCACTAGCCTTATCATCTAGCGTTTATGCTGGAAACAAAGCTTTAGAAAAAGAAATGAAAGTTATGAAAAAAAGTTTCAAAAGATTAATAAAATCAAAAAGCTTTAAAAGAATGCAAATTAACCTTGATAAACTAAGAAAATCATCAGATAAAGCCATAAAAATAAGTACAGAAAAGCGTAAAAAAGTATCTCCAAAGAACAAAGCTATGTATGAAAAAGGAATGAAAGCACTTACTAAACAGTATGATGCTCTAGATGCTGCTATAAAAGCAAAGGATAAAAAACAAGCTAAAGTAATCATCAAAAAAATAAAACAAATTAAGAAAAAAGGGCATAAGAAATTTGATGTTTAGATCTTAAAACCCTTTAAAACTTATTGTTTTCTATTGAGCTGGTATCTTTTGGTACCAGCTTTTTTGTATTTAATACAAAAGAAACCTAGTATAAAATAAGCAGTATATTATATTAAGCTTTATTAATAATAATCCTAGAGGAAAAATGAATAAATTAAGTAAAGTACTAACAGTTTCAATATTATCAGCTTCACTTGCTCTATCAGCAAATGCTTATGCACACAAACATTCTGATTTAGAAAAAGTAATGAAGCATATGAAAAAAAGCTTTAAAAAATTAGCAAGATCAAAAGATTTTGGCAAAATGCAAACTAACCTTGATAAGCTAAGAGAACTATCAGATAAAGCTGCAAAAGAAAGTACAGATACTCACAACAAACCATCTGCAAAAAATAAAGAAATGTACAAAAAGGGTATGAAAATGCTTACTGAGCAATATGATGCATTAGACGCAGCAATAAAGGCAAAAAATAAAAAACAAGTGAAAATGATTATCAAAAAAATCAAAAAAATTCGTAAAAAAGGACATAAAAACTTTGATGTATAAAAAATAAAACCTTTAGAAATGAAAAAAACCGATGCTTAAGTATCGGTTTTTTTATTTATACAGAAAGTATTCTGTAAATAAATCACATATCAATTTACATATAAACAATATTTCTTCCTAGATTTTTTGATTCAAATAGTTTTTTATCTGCTCTAGCAAGAACCTCGGAAAAAGTTTTATCCTTTTGATTATAAATTGCAACTCCAATACTAATTGTAACTTTAAAAATCTCACCATCATCAGTAACATAAGATAGGTTAGAAACAGCTAATCTTATTCTTTCTGCTAGCTTAACCGCATCCTCTTTTTTATTAAATTTAGAAATTAAAACAAACTCATCCCCTCCAAAACGCACACAATAATCATTGGTTCTTGTTGATTTTTTTAGAATTTCAGCAATATCAAACAAAATATCATCACCACCTTTATGACCAAGAGTTTCGTTTATCACTTTAAAATTATCTAAATCCATAAACATTGCTGTAAATAATTTATCATTTCTTATTTTATATTGCTGTTCAATTTGTGAAATTATATCTGGCATGGATCGTTTGGAAAAAAGACCCGTTAGAGGGTCTGAATTTACAATAATTCCAGTTTTGTGAGTATGTTTATTTATTACAATCAAAAGTAAAAAGATAAATATTAGAAAAATAATAAAAGTAAAACCTGAGCTTTTAATAATCACAGATAAAACTTCTTCATCTAGCTCATCAGAAAAAATGCCTGTTCCAATAACCCAGTCCCATGGTTTAAAATAGCCAACGCTAGATGTTTTTAATGTTATCTTTTTTGTATCTGGATTTTCCCAATAATATTCAACAAATCCACCACCTTGCTTTGCAACCGTAGTCATCTCTCTATTAAAAAATAATCCATTTGAGTCTTTTTTTCCAGAAAAATTAGTACCAACCAGGTCTGGAAAGTAAGGAAGCATTAACATTAGCCCATCTGACTGATGAATCCAGTAGTATCCAGATTTTCCATAGGTTGCTTTTTCTAAAGCTCCCATTGCATATTTTTTTGCATTCTCTTCACTTAGCTCTCCTGTAAGCTGTCGCTCATGAAAATAACTAATAGACTTTACTGCTATCTCAATATGATCTCTAAACTCATATTTTCTAGTATTTTTCAAGCTATTTGAGAAATTAAAAAAGAAAAATGTCAAGAAAACAACTATTCCAAAAATAGTTGCTGTAGAAATAAGTATTAATTTTTTTTTCAGGTCTTTATTAATAAACATTCTGTATAGTTTTGTCATTGTAAGCTAATTCCCATCAATACTAGTACAAAAACCAACAAATGTAAACACATCTTATACTTACAGCCGCATAGTGAAATTAAATAACTAAAAATATTTTGTTTTTTTCAAATTAATTATTTATTTAAACACTAAAAAATTCTTCATCACTTCCAATCCACCTTTTAACAATTTCATTTGCCATCTTAGGGTTTTTTATAATTAATTTTTCTGCCAAATTATAAGCTTTTTCAAGCAGTTCTTTATCTCGCTCAATATCTGCAATTCTAAATAACATTTCACCCGACTGCTTAGTTCCCAAAACCTCACCAGCCCCTCTTATTTCCAAATCTTTTTTTGCTATTTCAAAGCCATCAGCTGTTGTTCTTATAACTTGTAAGCGTTTTCTTCCAACTTGTGAAAGAGGTGATTTGTAAATCAAAACACAATAAGACTTATTTGCACCTCGCCCTACTCTTCCACGAAGTTGGTGCAACTGAGCTAACCCAAATCTTTCAGCATTTTCAATAACCATCAATGAAGCATTTGGAACATCTACTCCAACCTCAATCACTGTTGTTGAAACAAGGAGTTGAATATCATTTTGTTGGAATTTACTTATTATCTCTTCTTTTTCTTCTGATTTTTGTTTTCCATGAAGTAGTGCAATTTTTAGGTTTGGTAATTTTTCAGTTAAACTAGCAAATAAATCTTCAGCAGCTTTCGCCTCAAGCACTTCAGACTCTTCAATTAAAGCACATACCCAATAGACTTGCTGTTGTTTTTCACAAATTTTATTTACTCTATTTATAAGCTCATCTCGCTTTTTTTCTGAGAGTAAAATAGTCTCAATAGTTTGCCTTCCGGGTGGAAGCTCATCAATTATTGAAGTATCTAAATCCGCATAAAAACTCATAGTTAAAGTGCGTGGAATTGGGGTTGCTGTCATTAGAAGAAGGTGTGGCATTTTATTTAAATGTTTAGATTTTTCTCTTAATAGAAATCGCTGTTCTACTCCAAATCTATGCTGCTCATCAATAATTGCAATTCCTAAATTTTTATAAATAACATCTTTTTGGAAAAGTGCATGAGTTCCAATTATTAGCTGTGCCTCTCCTGTGGATATTTTTTGCAAAGCTTCTCTTCTTGCCACCACTTTAGTCTTACCAGATAACCAAACAACCTTAATACTTAGGTTATCAAAAAGTTTTCTAGCTTGATAATAATGTTGTTCGGCAAGAATTTCAGTTGGAGCCATAATTACAGATTGTAATCCACTATTAATTACTTGTAAACACGCACAAAAAGCCACCAAAGTCTTACCTGAGCCAACATCGCCTTGAATAAGCCTATTCATTGGTATGCTTTTATTAATATCTGTAAAAATATCACCAATAACTCTAAGCTGTGCTTTAGTTAGATTAAACTCTAACTGTGCTAAGAACTTAGCCTGTAAAGCATCAGATATCTTTACTGGAAAACTATCTTCTGTTTTAATCTGTGCTTTTTTTTGTAACATTCCAATTTGTTTAGATAATAATTCATCTAAAACAATTCTTGCTAAATCTGGGTTAAAAGGGCTTAAAATATCTGATATTTTTTGAGTAGTTTTGGGGTTATGAATATTTTGTAGTGCTAATTTTAAAGGGCTTAAATTATTTTTTGTTAAAAATTCATCAGCAAAATCTAGCAAATTATCAGTCTCTAAACAATTTATAGCAACAGCCACCCATTTGCGAATTTTATTAACTCCCGCACCTTTTATTGCAGGATAAACTGGAGTTAAGTTTTTTTCGAGTTTTATATTATTTTCATTTGAAATAACTTTATATTCAGGGTGAAGCATATTCCACTTATCTTTAAAGACATTTGCCAGCCCATAAACTAATATTTGTGCGCCTGGTGCAAATTGTTTTGCTTGAGCTGCTGAGAAGTTAAATAAACGAATATCAATTATACCAGTTTCATCATATCCACTAATTAACAAGGTTCGTTGCCGACCATAATTAATACGACAAGACATAACGGTAATTAATATTTGTGCACATTCACTAAAAACTAAATTACAAATTTGGGTTATTTTAGTTTTATCTTGGTATCTATTTGGCAATAAAAATAAAAAATCCTCAACTTTAAATATTTTAGCCTTATTTAGTTTTTCTTTTATCGCAGCTCCAACCCCCATCAATTCAGAGATATCAGAGCTTAGAGTTATTATTTTATCTTTTGTCATAATCACTATTTTAACAAAATTAGAATATATTATTTGTTTATAAATAAAAAATTGCAGGTGCTGTTTGTATTTTCAAAGTTAATAATTGATAATTGCTATAGAATTAATACTGGGTGTCTATATTTTAGGTAAGCATTGAGGCTAATTACTTATTTATGTCTAATGTTATATTTAATATTATATCTAATAATTCAAAGACTTAAATTTCTTATACACAATGAATAGGTTAGAGTATATATTCTCCCAAAAATTATTTAGGAACTTATTAGCTCCAAAGTGATGGAATCGTTCAAATAATATTGTTTTTTAAGATATTTGTTACTCTTATGAATGTTGAGCAGTTACAAAGATTATGTAACTGCTCGTGTACGAAACATTTTATATCTAATTAAATTATGACTGTAAAAAGGAAGCTAAGTCCGCCAATTATAATTGCAGTTGCATAAAATATTTTTTTAACTTTTTTAGGTGGGTGAATACCAATATCATGTAATGCATGATATATACGGTGGCAAGATAACCAAGCCGTTGTAAATATAACACCAACAACAAATATTTTAACTAACCAATAGCTCATAAAAGCATACATTTCTTGATAGCCAATTCCATCAGCACCAAAGAATCCTAAAGGCATCATAATCCCAAATATTAAAATAATAGGAGGCAGAAATAAAGAAGCTACAGTTCCACCTGCTCCAAAAATAGCCCATAAAAGTGGCTCTATGTGTTTTTGTTTTTTATTATCCATTTCTAACTCCAAGCAAGTATTAAGAAAATAAGAGTAATTACACCCAAAGCAATCCAGTTTGTAAGAACAATAGTTTTAGCTGGTATTTTCTTACCATCTTTTGTTCTTGTTGTAACAATTTTAGGAGTTGCCGCAAACCAAGTGTAACTATGATATAAGCTAGCTGCTAAAGAAGCAGCAGAAATAGCAAATATTATAAAAGTTCCTTGTGCTGAAACCCAAGCATTCCAAGATACTTCACCTAATGAAAGCGAAAAAAGACCATCAACTAAGTTAATACAATAGATAAACATCATAATTGCTGTTGCTTCTCTTAGTGCATAAGCTGTATAAAATGGCTTGTTTAAAAACCAAGTATTTGGTTTTTTTCTAAGATATGGTTTATTACTCATTACTGACCTCCTTTTGATTTATTTGGTAAAATTTTACCTAAAGCAAAACCAATAGCACCAGTTGCTTTTTGTTGCTGAATTGCAGCCGCTGGATCAACTGATTTAGGACAAACTTCAGAACAATATCCAACAAATGTACAACCCCAAATACCATCTTTGATACCAGTTTCAACTGCTCTTTCTTTAGAACCCTCATCACGAGTATCAAGGTTATAACGATGTGCCAATGCCAATGCCGCTGGTCCGGTAAACTCAGGATTCAAATGCATTTGAGGGCATGCCGCATAACATAACAAACAGTTTATACACATTGTGTATTGTTTAAACTGAGCTAATTGAGCTGGAGTTTGTTTGCTTGCTTTTTCCAGTTTTTCTGCTTTATTTTTACGAATTATGTAAGGCTTAACTTGCTTTAATTTATCCATAAATGGATTAATATCTACAATTAAATCTTTCTCAATTGCGAAATTTTCTAGCGGTTCAATTTTCAAAGGTTTTGGGTAATATTCACTAACCAAGGTTTCACAACCAAGCTTAGGATCACCGTTAACCATAACACCACAACTTCCACAAACAGCCATACGACAAGACCACCTATATGCAATAGAGCCGTCAATTTCATCTTTTATATGATGTAAAACACCAAGAATCGTTAACTCTTCAGTATAAGGAATAGTATGTTTTTGAAAAAATGGTTCGCTATCTTCTTCAGGTCGGTAACGAAGAACTTCAACTTCAATAGTTTTTTTATCACTCATCTTATTCCTCCTTTTCTGATTTTTTTTCGTTCTTCTTAGCAGCAGCTTCTGCATCTTTAGCCGCACCACCGTAAAGTCTTACTTGTGGTTGTGAACGAGTAATATTTACACTTTCGTATTCTATTCTTGGTGGATTATCTCCATCATAATATGCTAAAGTGTGCTTTAAGAAATTTTCATCATCTCTTGTGTTAAATTCCTCTTCCAATCTTTGGTGAGCACCACGACTTTCATCACGAAGAGACGCAGAAGTCATCATTGATTGAGCGGTTTCAACCAAAGAATTAAGTTCAAAAGCTGTTAATAATTCAGTATTGTAAACTTTGCTACTATCAGAAACTTTAATATTTTTAACTCTTTTTCTAAGCTCTGCAATTTTCTCGTTTCCTTCTGCCATAAGCTCTTTAGTTCGGTAAATACCTGCACATTTTTCCATTGTTAAAGCTAGTTCATTTCTAATTCCAGCAATTGTTTCATTACCATTTGAAGCTCTCATTGCATCAATTTTACCAATGTGGTCTTTAGAAATAGCAACTAATGGTTCAACATTTAAGTCTGCTTGAGTTTTTGCGTATTTAGCCGCTGAAAGACCAGCAACTTTACCAAAAACAACAGTTTCAGCAACAGAGTTAGATCCTAATCTATTAGCACCATGTAAACCAACACTAGCACATTCACCAGCAGCAAATAAACCTGGAATTGTTGTAGCTGTTTCAATGTTAGTTTTAATTCCGCCCATAGTGTAATGAACTGCAGGACGAACTGGGATTGGGTCAACTGCAGGATCAACTCCAACAAAAGTCATAGAAAGAGATCTAATTAAAGGAAGTCTTTCAATTATATATTCTGCTCCCAAATGGCGTAAATCAAGATAAACTACATCGCCCATATCTGTTTTAACAGTTCTTCCTTTTTGTTGCTCATGCCAGAAAGCTTGGCTTAATTTATCTCTAGGACCAAGCTCCATATATTTGTTTTTGGCTTCACCTAGCTTAGTTTCAGGACCTAGACCGTAGTCTTGCAAATATCTATAGCCATCTTTGTTAGTTAGTATTCCACCTTCTCCACGACAACCCTCTGTCATAAGAATTCCATTACCTGGTAGACCTGTTGGGTGATATTGAACAAATTCCATATCACGCAAAGCAGCACCTGCACGATAAGCCATATTCATTCCATCGCCAGTTACAGTTCCAGCATTTGTATTAAATCTAAATACTCTTCCTGCACCACCTGTTGCCATAATTACTGATTTGGCAGTAAATGCAACTGGTTCGCCATTTTCAATTTCAATCGCACTAACACCTTTACATTTTCCATCTTCAACAATTAAATCCGTGCAATAGTATTCGTCATATCTAACTATTGAAGGAAATTGTAGAGAGGTTTGAAATAAAGTATGAAGCATATGAAATCCAGTTTTATCAGCTGCAAACCAAGTTCGCTCAATTTTCATTCCACCAAAAGCACGAACATTAGGTGTTCCGTCATCTTTTCTTGTCCAAGGGCAACCCCATCTTTCAAGTTGATACATTTCTTCGGTAGAGTGTCCAACAAAATAATCAACAACATCTTGATCACAAAGCCAATCTCCACCACCAACTGTATCGTTAAAGTGATACTCAAGTGAATCGTGTTCTTGAACAACCGCAGCTGCTCCGCCTTCTGCTGCACAAGTGTGGCTTCGCATTGGGTATAATTTAGAAATTAGTGCTATTTTTAGCTCAGGATTTTCTTGGGCTATAGCTATGGCAGCTCTTAATCCAGTCCCTCCCGCTCCTATTATAGCAACATCAACATTAACATTACGCATAAAAACTCCTTATTAGGTTATTAAATAGTAGCTCTTATTATATAACAGTTTAAAGAATTTGTTTTGAGTTTATTGGAAAAAAACCCTAGTGATTTAGTATGTTATTTTAAAGAAGGTTATTTATTTAACTTCTTTTATTTTAAATCCAGCTCCTCTTACTGTTTCAATAGATTTTCCTTCAAATTTATCTGAGTCTATTTTTTGTCTAAGTCTTGAGATTTGTACATTTATTGCATTTGTCCCAGGATCAAATGAATATCCCCATACTTTATCTAATAGTTCTTCTTTGGTAACAAGCTGATTTGATTTTTCAGCAAGAATTACTAAAATTTTATATTCAACTTTATTCAGCTTTATTTCTTTTTTCTCTCTTGTTACTTTTTGATTAATCTTATCAATTCTAATACTTCCAATATTTAATATATTTGAAGGTGGCTGAGCTCTAGTGGTCATAAGTTGTAACCTTGCAATTAGTTCTTCAAATGCAAAAGGCTTAACCATATAATCATCAGCACCAGAAGATAATCCAGTTACTTTATCGTCTATTTCAGACAAAGCACTTAGTATTAAAATTGGTGTAGTTTCTTCTTTTTCACGCAAAAGTTTAATAACAGCAATCCCATCTAATTTCGGGAGCATTCTATCAACAACAATTGCATCAAACTCTCCTTTCAAAGCCATTTCGTAACCCGTTTGCCCATCATAGGCACAGCGCCCACTATGTCCTTTTTCATTTAGACCTTTAATTAATGTTAGAGCTACATCTTTATCATCTTCAATGATTAAAATATTCATATATGTTTTTTTTAAAAATAAAATAGTGCTTATTGTATGCAAGCTAGATAATAAATACAATTGTATTACAAGAAATTTATTTTTAGAGTAAAATTTGATTAAATACATTTAAACGAGGAAAATATGAAATATTCAAAATTATTAATTATTGGATTGGTAAACTTTTTCATTTTAACGGCTAACGCCCAGCAAATAAGTTCATTACCAAATTTTACAAAATTAATTAAAGAAAACGCGGCATCTGTTGTGCAAATAACTGCAATTTCAAATAGGGCTAAACCATTGATATCAAAAAGAAGAACACCGGAAGAAGAGGAGCGTCTAAAATACTTTTTTGGCAATCAAGGGCGTTTACTTAATCAACCAAATAGAAAACATCCCTCTCAAAACAGACCTAAAAAATTACATGCTTCTGGTTTTTTCATAAAAGACGGGTTTGTTTTAACTAACGCTCATGTTGTAAAGGGGGCGAATATGATTACTGTTATAACAACTGACCAAAAGGAATACAGTGCAGATTTGATTGGAATTGACAAAAAAACTGATGTTGCTTTACTTAAAATAAATGCAAAAAATCCACCTTCAGTTAAAATTGGAAACTCAGACAAAATTGAAGTTGGAAATTGGGTTGTTGCAATTGGTAGCCCCTTTGGATTTGATTATACTGCGACTAAAGGTATTATAAGTGCAGTTTCAAGAAGCTTGCCTGACGGAACTTATGTTCCATTTATTCAAACGGATGCTGCAGTAAATCCTGGAAACTCTGGAGGTCCATTATTTAATTTAAAAGGCGAGGTTATTGGAATTAACTCACATATTTATTCAAGCACCGGAACATTTAATGGGCTAGCTTTTGCAATTCCAATAAATGTGGCAATGAATGTTGTAAAACAACTAAAAGAAAAAGGTTATGTTAGCCGCGGTTGGCTTGGCGTTGGTACTCAACATGTAAGCCAAAGCTTGGCTAGCTCTTTTGGACTTGAACACCCAACAGGAGCTTTGATTTCTAGAGTTGTAGTTGGCAGTCCTGCACAGAAAGCTGGCTTAAAAACTGGAGATATTATTTTAGAAGTGAATTCAAAAATTATAAAGAAATCAAGTGCACTTCCTCCAATGATAGGATCTATAACAATAGGAGGGAAAGCTAACTTAACTATTTTAAGAGCAAATAAAAAACAAAATATAGAAGTTATAATTGGAGAATTAGACGAAGGAAATAAAAAAATAGCCCCAAAAGTTGCAAAATCTAAATTTTCAAAAGGTTTTAATGTTACAAACTTAACTAAAAGTGGAAAAAATAGTTTACACATAACTAACGGAATAATAATTAAAAGTGTTGAAGCAAACTCCAGTGCACAAAAATCTGGTTTTTTAGCTGGAGATATTATTTTATCTGTTTCTAGTGTACTGATTGAAAGCGTTTCACATTTTAAAAAAATAATAAAACAAAGTGGTAAGAATCAAGCTGTATTAATAAACCGAGCTGGAAAGGCTTTGTTTGTTCCGTTTAAAAATTAATAAGTACAACTCAAAAAAATGCAAACAACTAATAATTTGAACAAAATAAAAAAGGTTCTTTTAAGTGATGAACCCATTATTTATCCAACCGAAGGTGTTTATGGAATTGGTTGTTTGCCAAGCTCAGAAAAAGCAATTAATAAAATTATTTTGATAAAAAAACGATCTCAAAATAAAGGTTTTATATTAATTGCGAGTGATTTTGAACAACTTAGAAATTATATTGATAAAGCTTACTTAACTAATAAATTAGAGCAAATAATAATTAAAAGTGTAAATGAATTTATAACTTATATTCTTCCCAAATCAGAAGCTTGCCCTAGTTATATTACAGGAGGAAAAGATACAGTTGCAATTAGATTAACTAATCATAAAGTTGTTACTGATATTTGTGATTTTATGAACTCTGCTTTAATTTCTACAAGTGTAAATTTGTCAGGAAAACCAACCATAATAGATAGAAACTTAATTATAGAAAATTTCAAAAATAGTGTTCCAATAATTACTAACGGCGACCTTGGCAACAAAGGAAAACCAAGCGCAATAATAGACTTAACAAAAAAAGAGCCTGTTTTAGTTAGAAACTAAGTTATTAGTATTAAGAACTTTGGTTATTTATTTAATAATATTTTCATTATTTTTAATAAAAATATTAAGTAAGCAAGTTTTTTACTTACTTTTATCTTCTCTTTTGCTTGCTTCTTTTAGTTGGAATCTGATCGGGGTACCATAAAGTCCAAATTTATCACGCATACCTTTTTCTAGATATTTTAAATATGATGGGGCTAGGTGGGATAATCTACTACCATGGATAACTATTATTGGTGGGTTTTTACCACCTTGGTGTGCGTAACGCATTTTCACTGCGTAACCACGCACTAATGCTGGCTGATGCTTATACTGTAAATATTCTAAGTGTTTTGTAAGTTTACTACTTTGCAAATCAACAAAAGATGATTTGTAAGCAATTATCACCGAATCTAAAATATCCCTAATTCCAGTTCCATGAAGAGCTGATATAAAGTGAACTTTTACATAATCAACAAACTGAAGTTTCCTATCTATCTCTTCATTCCTTTGTTCTTTTTCATACTCAGTTAAGTGATCCCATTTGTTTACTGCAATAACTAGAGCTTTTACAGTTTCAACAACTAAGCCAAGTAAATGAGCATCTAAAGCCCCTATTCCTTCATGAGCATCAAGCATTAATAATATTACATTTGAGTTTTCTATTGCTTGTAGTGTTTTTATAACTGATATTTTTTCTAAATGTTCGTTTACTTTTGCCTTTTTGCGAACCCCTGCTGTATCAACCAAAGTATATTCTTGCCCTTCATATTCAAAAGGAATAGCAATACTATCTCTTGTAGTTCCTGCAATATCAGAGGCAACTACTCTTTCTTTCCCTAAAAGCCTATTTATTAAAGTTGATTTCCCAGCATTTGGACGCCCGATGATAGTTAGGTTAAGTTTATTATAATCATCTGCAAAAACTTCTTTATCGCCTTCCAGCTTTGCTTCTATGTATTTATTAACAAATGGTTTTAAAGATTTTTTCATTAAATCTTTAACCCCTTTTTTTGTTTTACTAGAGATTGGGTAGGTATCAAAAATTCCTATTGAGTAAAATTCAGACATTAAAATATCAACATTTCCTGTATCTGTTTTATTTACTAATAAGTAGAACTGTTTGTTTTGTTTGCGTAAATATTCAATTATTTCCATATCCTGAGATAATAAACCATCTTTTGCATCAGTTAGGAAGAATATAATATCCGCTTCTTCAATAGCCATTCTTGCTTGTCCATCAACATCTGAATCAAGCGCTTGCTCTTGGCGTAGCATACCACCAGTATCTATTACCCAGTATGGGCACGCTCCTTCTTTGCCTAAACCATATTGTCTATCCCTTGTTACTCCAGCTTGGTCTAAAACTAAAGAATCTTTACTTTTAGTTAGTAAGTTGAATAAAGTTGATTTACCAACATTTGGTCTGCCTACCAAAGCAATTATTGGCATTGTGAATTTATTCATAAATATTTATTATGTTTATTAATGGATCTTGTTGTTTATTAATTTGTTATAGATAGAACTGTTAGTTTACCATCTCTTGTAAATGTAGCCCAGTTAGTCCCACCTAAATACAAAGGAGCAATATAAGATTGTTTTGAGCCTATACTTTTTGAGGAAAGATAGGTTCCTGTTGAAGCGTCAATAACTGATAATTTTCCTTTTCTATCAATAACAAATATATTTTTGTTATCGCCAGAAACTGGAGAAATTTTTCTACCAACCAAATCTTTACTCGCCCAAGCGACAGAGCCATCTTTTTTATTTAAAGCAGATATAATACTATTTTTATCAATAACATATAAATACTTACTATCAACGAATAAATCTTTTGAGCTATAATTAGGACTTTTCCAAACTAAAGAACCATTTTTCAAATCAATTGCCAAAGTTTTATATCGATAAGAGCTAACATACAGAATTCCTTCGCTAATCGTTGGGGTTGCAACCAAATCTACAATCCTATCAACTATAGTTTTACCTTTTCCAACCACAACGGCTGCTGAGAATATTTCTCTCCCTTGAACTTCGTCAAGCATTGTTATTCTGCCTTTTGCATTTGTAAATAAAATCGCACCAGGTAGTGCCATAGGTGTTGCATTTCCTCTAATACTTAATGAGGCAACACCAATATAATATTTCCAAGCGGTATTTCCTGTATTTGGATTAATAGCAACAACTTGACCATCAATTGTGCTAGCAATAACTGCACTTTTTGTAATCAATGGTTTCGCTAGAATTTCAGAACTTAGTTGATATCTCCAAAGTACTTTTCCATTATCAGCTCTATAAGCAAATAAAATTCCATTTTTAGTTCCAACAATCAAAATTCCGCCAGCGGTAGCAACACCAGAACTGATATCGTGCCCTATTTTAACTTTCCAGTTTTTCTTTCCTGTCGCTGAATATGAAATAAGCACGCCACTTTCACTAACAGCGTATATATTTTTTCCATCAGTTGCAGGTGTTAGTTTTATTTCTTGTTTTCCTGTTCCATTTCCTACTGATTTTTTCCATATTTTTTTAAAATTTATTTTTTGAGTTTGTTTAGGAAGCTTAACCTCTTTTAATAAATTTTCTTTACCCAGAAAAAACCCAGAGCAACCACTAATAAATAAAGTGGTTGCTAATAAAATACTTACTGATTTTGCAAATTTCATAGTTTTTTTTAGTTTCGTCATAATTAATTTTCCTAAAATTATTTGTTTTAAATTTATTCTTTATTTTTCACATTTCACTTTTCACAAGAAGTTTTTACTTTTTACTCCTTTTAATTTCAGCCAATTGGATTCTTTGTGAAATAATTGGTAAATAGTTTTTATCTTTAGAAGTTGATTTATACGCTTTTATAGCTTCTTCATTTTTATTTTGAGCCAAAAATATATCACCTTTAAGCAAATTAGCTTCTAAGTTGAAGTTTTTTGTTAGTAAACTTTTTATAGCTATAATTGCTTTATCATATTGTTTTAGTGCCACAAGAACTCGTGCTTTTCTAAGGCTTGCAATATCTTTAATTGCGATATCAGGAGCATTTGCTGCTAACCACTCGTATTGCTTTAAAGATTTTGCATAGTTTTCATTTATGAAATAAGCTTTTGCCAATTCAAACCCTGCAATTGTTGCAAAAGAGCTTTCTTTATTTGTTTGAATTTCTAGTAATTTTTTAGCAGAATCATCAAGTTTATTTTCTTTAATAGAAGCTCTCAAAGATTCTAGTTTTACTGCTTGTTGATCTATTTTTTTTATCTTTGATTTTTTGTAGTAATCAAATCCCCACAACGCACCAACCGCAAGTACAACCGCTAGTAAAATAGTTACCCAATAGTCTCCTATCCATTTTTTAACTCTTTCTACATTTTCTTCTTCAGTTATATCTAAATTATTTATATCTTGTTCCATTTTTTTACCTTATATTTTTATTAAATTTATTAAATATTATTAAATTATTTGTATTAATAATTAATACTTACAACTTACTTGCTATATTTCAAACTCTATTTTATCAAAACTTACTGACTCTTGCTGTCCTGTGAACAAATTTTTAACAATTGCCACATTATTTTTAATTTCATCATCTCCAATTATAACCGCATATTTAGATTTTTCTTGGTCTGCTTTTTTTAGCTGAGCTTTAAAACTAATATCCTGTAAGTTTACAGTTATTATTTTATTTGGATAATCATTTCTAAGTTTTCTTGCCAACTCTAGCCCTTTTAGCTTAGCGTTTTTACCTAGTAGCACAAAATATGCCAAATTATGATCAGCTAAACTTGGGAATTTATCTAGTTCCTCAATCAAAAGCAAAATACGCTCCAAGCCAATTGCAAAACCAACAGCAGGGCAAGGTTTACCACCAATATGCGAAGTTAATCCATCATAACGCCCACCACCACAAACAGCAGACTGAGCACCTAGCTTATCAGTTGTCCACTCAAAAACTGTATGATTATAGTAATCCAAACCTCTAACTAACTTAGGATTAATTGAATAAGCAACTGAAAAAGAATCTAAAATACTTAAAACTTCTGAGAAATGTTTTGTAGATTCTTCATCTAAATAATCTAAAAGTTTTGGTGCATTCTCTAACATTTCAAACATAGCAGGATTTTTTGAATCTAAAATTCTAAGCGGATTAATTTCTAACCTTCGCTTGCTATCCTCATCTAAAACTGAATAATTCTCATTAAAGTAAGCAACTAATTTTGCTCTATATTTATCTCTAGTTTCTGTTGTTGCAAGTGTATTAATTTCAAGCTTTAAATCATTACTAATTCCAAGTTTTTCCCATAAATCACAAAGTAATAAAATTTGCTCAGCATCAACTTGCGGTTCAGGCATTCCAAAACATTCAACTGAAATCTGATTAAATTGTCTATATCTTCCTTTTTGTGGGCGTTCTCTTCTAAACATTGGTCCAGCTGTCCAAAGCTTGTGTGTGCCAAAAGTAAGTCCATTTTGAATTACTGCTCTTGCTATTCCTGCTGTTGCTTCAGGGCGTAAAGTTAGGCTATCTTTTGAGTCTAAAAATGTAAACATTTCTTTCTCAACAACATCCGTTCCAGCGCCAATAGATCTAGAAAACAGCCCTGTATTTTCCATAATAGGAGTGATAATTGGTTTGTATCCATAGTTTGTTAGCAATTTTTTTATTACATTTGCTAGATATTCAAACTGCTGGGACTGTGGTGGAATTAAATCATTCATTCCACGAATAGATTTAAATGCTTGTTGTTTGCTCATTCTTTATTTTAATTATGTTGGTTGCTACAATCAAATAATTATCTTATAGTTTAGTGCCAAAAGCAAATAGTTATAATTTTAGTTTTATGCTAAAATCAAACCTAATTTAACCATAGTATCAAGCATATGAAAAACAACAACAAAAATAATATAATCTTAATAGGTCCAATGGGGGCGGGGAAAACTACTCTTGGAAAAAAACTAGCAAAACGATTAAATAAACAGTTCTTTGACCTTGATTGCGAAATAGAAAAACACCTAGGAGTTGATGTTGCAACCATATTTGATACAGAGGGAGAAGCAGGTTTTCGTAAGCGAGAGTCAAAAATTCTAAATAAAACTACTGAAAACTCAAACTCTATTATTGCAACCGGCGGAGGCTGTATTCTAAACGAAGAAAATAGAAAGCTAATACAATCAGAACTGCTTGTTATTTATATTGATGTTTCTTTAGAAGGACAACTTTCAAGACTTAAATTTGACCGAACTCGCCCATTAATTCAAGGTGATAATTTAGAACAAAAACTAACTAAACTAAGACAAGAAAGGCATAAACTATATAAAGAAACTGCCGATATCTATTTTAACTCTGAGAAAAAAAGGATTGGTCATCTTGTAAAAATGATTGAAAAATATTTGGGGCGTAAATAAAATGATTACTTATTATTTTCCCATTCTTGCTATAAACAACTAATATATCAATATTAAACTCTATAAAACTCTCCTCTTCCTTTACTTTTTTAGGAATAACAGCTAAGGCTACTTTTTTTGTGATTTATTTGTTTATTCGTTTAGATAATACTAAACCCTCTTTAAGTCAAAATAAACTTTCTCTTATAATAAAATCATTCTGCGTATTTATTTATAAATGCATCAACCAAAGTTACTTTACCTAAATCTTTGATTTTATCTAATTTTATTATTCTTCCCTTCCTCTCACCTTTTGAGTCTTTCCAATACTAAATACATGATTTTATTAAAGCTCCTTATATTCACCAGGTTTCAAATCAAATAGTTGCCAATCACCAACAGCAACCCTAACTAACCTTAAGCAAGGAAATCCAACCGCTGCAAGCATTCTACGAACTTGGCGGTTTCTTCCTTCATAAATTGTAAGCTTTACCCAAGAATCAGGAATTTCCTTTCTAAAACGCACTGGTGGGTTTCGTTGCCATAGTTTTGGTGGAGATATTTTTTTTACATTAGCTGGAAGCGTTATTCCATCTTTTAGTATTACGCCATTCTTCAAGTCTCTCAAAGCTTGTTTAGAAATACTTCCTTCAACCTGTGCCATATATGTTTTTGGTTTTTTGTATTTGGGGCTAGCTATTTTTGCTTGTAGCTTGCCATCATTTGTCAAAACTAGTAAGCCTTCACTATCCATATCAAGCCTTCCGGCGGCATAATATCCTTTTATTTCAATATATTTAGCCAAGGTATCTCTACCCTCAGAATCTGTGAATTGTGATAAAACATTAAACGGTTTGTTGAATAAAATTATTTTATTTTTCATTAGTATCTCAAGCTAGAAGAATTTTTCATTAAATAAATAGACACTAAATAAAAGCTAATCGTAGTAAAAATTAGAACAATAATTGTTGCCCCAAAAGAAACATCAGATACTCCTAATATTGAATAACGAAATCCATTTACAACATATAAAACAGGGTTTAATTTCGAAACTCCTTGCCAAAAATCAGGCAACATAGAAGTTGAATAAAAAATCCCTCCTAGATAAGTTAAAGGTGTAAGAATAAAGGTTGGGATAATCGTTACATCATCAAAACTTTTGGCATAAAGACCATTCAAAAAACCACCCAAAGCAAAAGTTGTAGCTGTTAAAAAAGCAACCAAAACCATAGAAAATAAATGTAAAACATGTAACTTTGTAAAGAATAAAGCAACAATTGCCACAATAAACCCAACAAGCATTGCTCTCAAAACACCACCAGTAACATAACCTAAGATTATCAAACTATCTGGCATTGGAGAAACTAGCTGCTCTTCAATATTTTTATGATATTTTGTTCCAAAAAATGATGAGGAAACGTTCGCATAAGAATTTGTAACAACTGACATCATAATTAGCCCTGGAGCAATATATTCAATATAACTAACTCCTCCTATTTGCCCTACTCTTTCTCCAATTAGTTTACCAAAAATCATAAAGTACAAGGTAGTTGTAATTACTGGTGGAATAAGCGTTTGCACCCAAATCCTCAGAAACCTTTTAACTTCTTTTTTTGAAAGTGTTAAATACGCAATCCAATTTTTATATAATTTAATTTTATTCATTTTTACCACCTATATTTTTAGTATCTTTTGTATTTTTACCAACAAGCCTTATAAATAGTTCTTCCAGCCTATTAGATTTATTTTGCACTCGTTTTACTTCTATATTATTTTTTGCAAGTTGGGCAAATAAATCTGAAAGACTATTATTTTTTTCAAATTCTACTTCTAGGCTAATATCATCTATTATTTTTATTTTATAACCTGTACTTTCTAAACTTTTCTCACTAATTTCTTTTAGGTTAGAGGTTTCAAGCAAAATAGTTTCAACTTCCAAACGGCTCAAAAGTGATTTCATATCTGTTTGCTCAATAACTTTTCCCTCATCAATTATTGCAACATTTTTACACAGTTGCTCTGCTTCTTCTAAATAATGGGTTGTGAGAATTATAGTTATTTTTTCTTCTCTGTTTATTTTCAAAATAAAATCCCACATTGATCGCCTAAGTTCCAAATCAACGCCTGCAGTTGGTTCATCTAATATTAAGAGTTTAGGTTCAACAACCATTGCTCTTGCTATCATTAACCGCCTTTTCATTCCACCTGATAAAGTTCTTGCCATTGATTTTCTTTTTTCCCAAAGTCCTAATTTCTTCAAATAATACTCAACTTTAGGTTCTATTGTTTTTCTAGAAAATCCATAAAATCCTGCTTGATTAATAATAATATCTTCAACTTTTTCAAATGCGTTAAAATTAAATTCTTGAGGAACTACGCCAACTAAACTTTGAATTTCATACAAATCCTTATCCAAATCATAACCAAACATCTTAACTGAGCCTGAAGTTTTTCTTATTAATGAAGTTATAATCCCTATCATAGTTGACTTCCCTGCCCCATTCGCTCCCAAAAGTGCAAAAAAATCACCCTCCTCTACAATCAAATTCACATCTTTTAGTGCTACAAAACCACCAGCGTATGTTTTATTTAAATTTGTTATTTCCAATGCTTTATTCATAATTTATTTAATTTTTTATTTAATGCTTTTTAAGCTTTATTTAATTTCCACTATATTTCTAATAGGTTTCTAATAGATTTCTACTTATCTTCTATTTGATTTCCATAAAACTTCCATCTAAATCAAATAGTGCAATTTGTTCGTTTTCTAATTTAGGCACTTTATTTTTCACAAGCTCCAAAAACTCCCAATCAGAATTATCTATTTTTTCTAATTCACTTTCAATTTCTGTAATACTTGAGGTAGCCCAAGACAAGGGTCTTGGTTGAAAATTCACATAAATCCCATTATTAGCTCCACCAAACATAGCTGCACAAGGAATTCTTTCGCCTAGTTTTATTGTATGTAATGGTAAGTTTATTGGTTTTATTTTTTTGCAAGCATATTGAGTTTTATCACTTACTGCAATATTTGAAATGTTTGCTAAAACCACTATTTCTAAAGGGCTAACATTTGTAATTATTCCAGCAACAAGTAAACCTGATTCAAATGCTCCTCCAGAAGCAATCCCCTTAAACATTAGCGTCAAAAAGAATCCAAATAAACTAAATATAACTGTAATTATTGCAAACCCCCAATGACCTTTGCTAAATAACATTCCGGACATACCTATAAACGATAAAGTCATAATAAATATAACCAAAGAAACTAATTTAGCTTTTTTTGCATAGATGTCATATTTTTTAACTAAAGTTTTATCAATACTTATACTAGCAGCTACTGCTGCTTGGGAAAAATTAACTTGCTTTCCTTTTTCATTGTTACTTTCTGTATTATTTTGGGTGTTATTTTTCGTATTCATTTTGTATGTGATTAGTTAGTTTGATATTTTGTTTGTTTTGATTAATGCCGCCACTTACTTTTCCTTTGTCTTATCATCTTCAATATAATAATAAGTCTCATCTTTTTTAACCATTCCAAAATTAGTCCTAGCCTCTTCCTCTATGGTTTCATTTGTATCTGATTTTAAACCATTTATTTTTTCTGCTAGCTTGTCATTTATATTTTTAACTCTAACATTTTCCTTTTGTTGGAGCTTTATTTCATCTTGCAAACCAGCTATTTTTTTCTCCTGCTCTCTATCAAGTGTCCACATTTTTATATTAAAAATAATTAAAATAATAAATGCAATAAGAGTAAAAATAATTGTTGAAAGTGAGCTGAAAAACTTCATGATTTTATTATAAGTTGTTAAAATTCCAAACAAAAATAATCTTTTCTTAAATCTAGAATTATTTTTATTCCTAAAACAAACTAGGGCGAAAAATCGCCCTAGTTAAGATATTTCAAACTAGTATTTACAAGCTTTATAAATATTTCAAATCATTATAAAGCTTATAAAAAAAGATTTACTTACAGCTTACTAAAAAAAGCATCTTTGCCATAATAGAAACCTCTATCACCAAGCTCCTCTTCAATAACTAATAGTCTGTTGTATTTTGCAACACGATCCGAACGAGAAAGAGAACCAGTTTTAATTTGAGTCGCTGTTGTTCCAACTGCAATATCAGCTATTGTTGTATCTTCAGTTTCACCAGAACGATGCGAAACAACTGCTGTATATTTGCTTTCATCAGCCATTGAAATTGCTTTTAGAGTTTCTGTTATCGTTCCAATTTGATTTGGTTTAATCAAAATTGAATTTGCAATTTTCTTTTCAATTCCTTCTGCAAAAATCTTTGGATTTGTAACATATAAATCATCACCAACTAATTGAACTTTATGCCCAACTTTTTCAGTGAGTAACTTCCAGCCGTCCCAATCACCTTCATCCATTGCATCTTCAACGGAAATAATAGGGAAGTTATCAACCAAGTCATCAATGTAATCAACCATTTCAGCTGAAGTTAGGCTTTTACCTTCTCCAACTAAATTATATTTACCATCTTCATAAAACTCAGAACTAGCAACATCTAAAGCTAAATAAATATCTTCGCCTGCTTTGTAACCAGCATCAGAAATTGCTTTTACAATTGCTTCAAGAGCTGCTTTTGACGATGGTAAGTTAGGTGCAAAACCACCTTCATCGCCAACTGTTGTAATATGCCCTTGCTTTTGAAGAACGCTTCTTAAGCTATGAAATATTTCAGCACCAGCACGAAGAGCTTCTTTAAAAGAAGTGAAGTTCACAGGAATAATCATAAACTCTTGAATATCAACAGAGTTATCCGCGTGAGAACCACCATTTACAATATTCATCATTGGAACAGGAATACCTAGTTTAGAAGCACCACCTTGCCCAAAAGTTTCATATAATTTTTTACCAGTTTCTTTTGCATTTGCATAAGCGTAAGCCATTGAAACACCTAACAAAGCATTTGCACCAAGATTACTTTTAGTATCAGTTCCATCTAATTCTAGTAATTTGTTATCTAAAGCTGTTTGGTCTGTTGCTGTAAATCCTTGTAAAGCATCATTTATAAGTGTATTTACATTATTAACTGCTTTTTGAACACCTTTACCAAGGTAGCGAGATTTATCTCCATCACGAAGCTCTAACGCTTCACGAACACCTGTTGAAGCTCCAGATGGAACACAAGCTCTGCCCTTAATTCCAGTGGATAAAGTTATATCAACCTGAACAGTTGGATTACCTCTTGAGTCTAATATTTCTCTTGCAAAAATTTTACTAATTGTAGTCATTTTTTTAATCCTTTAATTTTTGATAGCTATCTTTTGTAAGTGACCGACTAGCCTACATAACTATCTTATTTCATACGGTCAAACCTATTTTTCTCTCCTTTAAAATTTATTTTTTAGCTTTGTAATCTATAGAAGCTTTCACAAAAGACTTAAATAACGGATGCCCTGCCCTTGGAGTTGATGTAAATTCAGGGTGAGATTGACAAGCTACAAACCACGGGTGGTTTGGTAACTCAACAACTTCAACCAAATTATTATCAATAGATCTTGCCGAAATAATTAACCCAGCATCTTCTAACTGTTTTTCGTATTGTGAATTTACTTCATAACGGTGCCTATGTCTTTCAACTAAACTATCTCCATAAATTTCATTAATTTTGGTTCCTTTTTTAGTTTTCGCCTCCAATGAACCAAGTCTCATAGTTCCCCCCAAATCCGCATCATGGTTTCGGTGCTCTATCTCACCTTTTTCATTTATCCACTCTGTTACCAAAGCGATTATTGGGTTTTTAGTTTCGGTATTCCACTCAGTTGAGTCTGCATCTTTAAGCCCAATAACATTCCTCGCGTATTCAATTGTAGCAACTTGAAGACCTAAACATATTCCTAAATATGGAATATTATTTTCTCTAGCAAACTTAACTGCATTAACTTTTCCATCAATTCCACGCTCACCAAATCCACCTGGAACAACAATAGCATCCATTTTTTTAAGTGGAGAAATATCACCATCTCTAAAATCACAAGATTCAAAATAATGAATGTTAACTTTGCAATTATTATGAATTCCACCATGAAAAAGAGCTTCATTTAAAGATTTGTACGCATCAGTAAGCTCAACATATTTTCCAACCATTGCTATGTCAACTTGTGTTTTTGGGTTGCTAATAGATTCTAAAACACTATCCCAGTCTGACAAATCAGCTGGTTTAGCTTCAACACCAAGTTTTTTCAGAACAACTTCATCTAAACCTTGTTTATGTAAATATGAAGGAATTGCATAAATTGAACTAGCGTCTAAACACTCAAAAACGGCCTCAGATTCTACATTTGTAAATAATGCGATTTTTCTTCTTTCTTCTTGAGGTATTTCTCTGTCAGCACGACAAATTAAAATATCTGGCTGAATTCCAATAGAGCGTAATTCTTTTACTGAATGCTGTGTTGGTTTAGTTTTGAGTTCGCCAGCTGTTCTAATATAAGGAAGTAAAGTTAGATGCATATATAAAACATTAGAAAAACCAATATCCACACCCATTTGCCTAATTGCTTCTAAAAAAGGTAGAGATTCAATATCTCCGACTGTTCCGCCAACTTCAACCAAAGCAATATCAAAGCCTTTTGCACCTTCTTTTATTCTTTTTCTGATTGCATCTGTGATATGAGGGATAACTTGAACGGTTGCACCCAAGTAATCTCCGCGCCTTTCCTTTTCAATAACTTCTTGATAAACACTGCCAGAAGTGCAGTTATTACTTTGTTTTAATTGAGTATTTATAAATCTTTCATAATGTCCCAAGTCCAAATCAGTTTCAGCCCCATCTTGGGTTACAAAAACTTCTCCATGCTGAAATGGACTCATCGTTCCAGGGTCAACATTGATGTAAGGATCAAGCTTTAACATAGTAACTGATAAACCTCGAGACTCTAAAATAGCTCCCAATGAAGCTGCGGCAATACCCTTCCCTAATGAAGAAACAACACCGCCTGTAATAAATATATATTTTGTCATGAGTTGTATTTTACCACTAAATTTATGATTGAATACTGTTAAATTTACTATTATTATTTTACTAATCTATTGATTTCATAAACTTCTAAAATAACAATAAATTATAAACTTTTATCTTTATTTCATTACCTCAGATTAATTTCTTAGCGCTAATAGCTATAACTTTATTTACTTAATGCTTGAATAACATTTATTTTGTATTGACAAATAAATACTGTGTAATATAATTTGCACCTCAATTTGTTGCCCGGGTGGCGAAATTGGTAGACGCAGGGGACTTAAAATCCCCCGGTAGAAATACTGTGCCGGTTCGAGTCCGGCCCCGGGCACCATTTTTATTTTAAAGCTAAATAAAAATACTCAATACTCAAAATCTTTTTTTAAATCAAATACTAACAATTTAAGGTTGATTTTTCATTCTCCAGTAAATATTCAGCAAAATATGTATAATCAAAAGTAATTAAAACAACCAAAAACATTAATAAGAGATTAAAATGAATAACGCAGATAAAGATATTACTAAAGCAAAAGAAACAAACATAAATAAGAATTTCCTTTGGGATATATTAGTTAGATTTACTCACTGGGGGGTTGCTGGGGCTGTTTTGTTAAATACATTTGTAGTTGAAGAAGGTGAAGTTGCTCATGAATATTTGGGATATTTTGCTGTTTTTTTAGTCATTATTCGCTTACTTTGGGGAGTTAGTTTTGCTAAAGATGAAGCTAGATTATCTAAATTAAAACCAAGCTTTATTGAAATCAAAGAACATATTGCAGACCTCAAATCTGGTAAAGAAAGCCATACAGGGCATAATCCTTTTGCAGCTCTTTCAGCTATTGGTTTGTGGGTTTTGATTGTATTCTCAGGGCTTACAGGTTATATTACAACAACTGACTGGGGAATTGAAAATGATTTTATTGAAGATATTCATAAATTTCTAGCAAAATTTCTTATGATTATGGTTTATTTGCATTTAATAGGAATTGCTGCAACTAGCTTTATTTTCAAAAGAAATATAGTTAAAACAATGATCTTTAATAAGAATAGTAAAAAGTAGAAATGTAAAAAGGTAAACTGATGAGTATTGTTGATATTTTAATTATATTAGATGTTATTGGCGTAACTGCAAGTGCTATAGCTGGAGCAATACTTGCTTGCCGTAGAGGTTTTGATATTTTTGGCATTTTGTTAATTTCAACAGTGGCATCAATTGGCGGTGGAACTATTCGTGATTTACTTTTAAACAATCACCCAGTTTTTTGGATGAAGCAATATAATTATTTGATTCTTATTTTTCTCGCATCTATATTGACAATGTTATTTTATAGGTTTATCAAAAAACTAGAAAAACCTTTGCGTTTTTTTGATGCTATCGGGCTTTCTACATACACAATAATAGGTATTGAAATAGCACTTAAAAACGATATGCCTGTATTTATTGCTGTAATTATGGGGATTATAACTGCATCATTTGGTGGAATTATGCGGGATATTATTTGTAATGAGATCCCACTTATTCTAAAAAAAGAAATCTATACAACCGCTAGCCTTATTGGTGGAATTATATTTTTTATTTTATTGCACTTTGGAATTGCTAAAGAAATAATTTACCCTGTAACAATGCTAACTATATTCACAATCCGTGTAGTTGCTATTTATAAAGGCTTATCTCTGCCTAAAATTAGTTTTTAATATTAAATAAAAATAATTACACCATGTAAAACAGGTATTCAAAACTACATTCAAAGAACTTATTGATTTTGTATCCTATAATTTTTCTGACGGTCGAACTTTTAGAAGTTTAAATATTATTGACGATTTTAATCGTGAGTGTTTGAGTTTTGAAATAGATACATCTTT
>JAUTCA010111085.1:15397-44574 GCA_032362005.1 Nodopelta heminoda | reverse complement strand
TTTTTTCCCTACCGCCTACATGCAATATGAAACCAAAAATTTTGTAAACCAACTAATAAAAAATAAATGGCCTTATGTTTATATATTAGATATATTCTGTTGTTCGATTTCAAACAAAGACCTCCATGTATTTTGTATGCTCATGGTGAATGTATGAACCATAAATTGTTTCATTTATAAATGTAATTTTCCCCCAGAGTGGGAAGTCTATCGAAGTGTAAATACAAGAAACATCCAAATTTGATATATTTATCAAGTGGCTCTATAACTGGTCAGTTTAAAACAGCAAACACTATGAACATTTTCCCAGCAGAGCACTTTATCTGCGAAACACTCGTCCTAATCAACTTATAAGATGCCGGCCCTCTTTAGACTGGAGAATATGGCACTAATCAAGTTGTTTGATTTGTAGAATGTGACGGTTTGCGTTTGACAATTGGGAAAGAGTTTTTTTCACACACAGGAGCAAGAAAAACCACTCCAACTTGTCAGAACAATCACTGGGACTACATACAACAGGGTATAACACTTTAGCAATGAGTGCAAAAACAAAATGGCCGCCTGTGGTTTTGCAAAGTGGGCAACAAAAAAGGCCTGACTGGAGAGCAAATTGTAGCAGGTAGAGATGAGGAGCAATAAATACAATGATGTTACCGCAATGAGACGGAGACTAGTCAATTACTAGCAATTGAGTGTCTAAGTGCCATATGAATAGGGGAGTTGGTAAATCTAATCAGGGCATCCACGGGGGTGAACTGGAACAGGGACCAGGGAGTCGCCCCGTCCCAAGCCATAATGAATTGGACAAACTGATCCTGGCCAGACGTCGGCATCTGCGTGGAGGAATAGAAGGCCAAGTGGCTGTTCTCCGCACAAGTGCAACCATTTAGCAACTTTCAAAAGAGGAATTGGTTAGGACTTTCAGCCAAAGTGGTCGAGTGATGGGAAATGAAGTTTGTATTGGCATAGTGACCACTCGTTCATTGTTCATTGAATCATTGCCGTGGCGTAGGAGGAAAAACATTTGATCTTGTAAAGTTATTATGGTCTGGAAAATTGGATTTGTCAATGGCATGTATTTATATAGCGAAGCCTGCCTGCACCCATGGACAGTAATTACTTCATAACAAATTTGGTGTCATGAACTGTAATTACTTCATTACAGATTTGGTGCCATGGAACAGGTAATTACATCATAAAGGATTTGGGATGAGACACTATCACTCAAATAAGTATGAGATTAAGAAGCATTAACTTAGAAAACTTTAAAATGTACCCATTATTATAATTATAATTAGTATTTATTTATAATAATAATAATAATAATAATAAATAGCATCAATAATTAGTATTAATAATAATAATAATAATTTAAAAAAAATATATATAATATATTAAATAATAATAATAATAACAATTACATTTTAAACAATTTAATGAAATACTACCAACATCATTCTCAACTCCACGGTGATCATACATAATACATTCAGATAAAATTTAAATAACCAATTGCAGCGTTCATTAATGTCCCTTCTTGAAAACATCACTACGGTTCCAAATATTACAGATACTTATCAGCCACAGATAATTACATGAATACACGTTGACCTCATAGTGTCAACCTCCGATACATCACAACGAAAGCGAAGAGATGTACACAGAAAGCAACACGTAGGAGAGATTTCATTTACTTACATGAAGATGTGTCGACCGGACTAGCTATTACCCATGGACTGGGGTTGGTGTAGGCAGTCCCATCAGAAACAGGCAGGGACAGGTTGACTGAAAGAGCAAGGGTTAACTGCCAATACTTCCACAGGCACATTTTCAATACATTTTCAATAGGTGCATAATATATTGAAAACAGAAAATATGGATCTGTGTCACAGACTGATTTTCTGATGGCTTAGAACAATATAAATCTGCTGTTGGCATTTTCACAATCACGTTGCCAACTTTATATAAGTCCGATCAATAAAGTTAAAGCTATTATCTAAAATCTCTTCTAATAAGTAGCTGCATATGAAAATATGACTGTCACCTTTGCCAAACTGCATTAACAGTTTAATTAATAAAAATTAACAGTGATCAAAGAATGATTAAAGTAAACTTAATTTCTGAAGACGTGTTCACCAATAGGAAATTATTTATAAAATGAAATAAATTACAAAAAGGTTTTCCAGAGCACAGTTTAACATCAACAAATAAAGGAAGAAACATAGAGACACAGTTAACATCTGCTCGATGGTTGTACAATGTGGTTGTACCGGTGCGGTTGTATCGCACACAATCGTGTCCTCACCATGCAGCACAGATTTGGAGCATATGTCAACTCATCCAAATTGGTTTCATGCGATGAAGAAGATTGAAGCCTCGATTGGACCCCAGTGATAATTTTGATAAGTTGCAATAGTGTCAGCATCGCTGGGGTTTAGATTGATGAGATGTTCAATGATGCAGGCCAGCTTTAACTGTTCCCCCTAGTCTTGTCACAATGGGCCCGTTCCCAGGGTTTATCTTAGAATCTCCCAAGATAAGGCCTACGCACAATAACTCATAAATTTCCTTGTCATGGTGTCAATAGAAAAACTCTGAAATATGTCAGACATGCTCCAATTCCTCATTTAGAAGAGATGGATGTATTTACCAAGATAATGTTATGAAGGAAATAGGCATGAAATTCTATTAAATTTTTATGATGGTATAATGTGATATGAAGACCGTAAAATGCATAACGACAGACCATCGCATTTGTTGACTCATTCAGATAATTGACCTGTTAAACTATTGTGGTCCTTTCGATGAGTATGTCGAAAGTGTCCTACATCAACCATTTAAGCATTTGTCACCAAATATGCACATGTGATTATAAGACCCAACTATCCCTGCATATGTATGCACATGGTGATCATACTATCCTAGTATACAAATGCAAATCATGATCATAGGAAGATATCCTTGCATATGAATGCACATCATGATCATAGATATCTCTGTACATGTATGCACATCATGATCATACAATCCTTGTATATTAATGCACATCATCGTCATAGTAAGAAACTATCTAAAGGATCTTTTCAAAACAAAACAAAAACAAGAAGAAATCCCAATAGTTCTTATGAAAAGTAGTTCAATATAAACTTGATGTAATGAAAGATTTAACATCATTGCATAGCCAGTGAGATTTATGGTAAATTCGAGACCATTCTGATATTTAACTGGTTGTGGTTCATCAGAAGAACCTTTGGTGTTGTGGGTTAGTGAGTTCCTGGTGAGACTGCAAGACACTGAAGACAAGGAAGATCTCATCATCTCATCATGATTCTGGAGGTCAACTCAATAGCATTTTCAATGTCAGTGAGTTTATAGAGAGGCTGCAAAGAGTTGGAAGCAAGAAGAAGACTACTAACTGGACACTACACCATAAGAAAGTCCATGACTGTTATGTTCATATGAGATGACGGTCAAGTTGTAGGGAGCTGACTAAATACCTCACAGCAATATGAGCGAGTTGGTCCAAGAGAACATGATGAACATCAATGAAACTGGTCAAAGAGAACATGATGAACATCAATGAAATTGGTCCAAGAGAACATGATGAACATCAATGAAACTGGTCCAAGAGAACATGATGAACATCAATGAAACTGGTCCAAGAGAACATGATGAACATTAATGAAACTGGTCCAAGAGAACATGATGAATGTCAATGTAATTGGTACAAGAGAACATGATGAACATTAATGAAATTGGGTCCATTTCTCACCATCTGTGGTTCCATTTGTGTTGAGTGAGTCTGCTAGCTGCTGGTGAGTATGGCCAAGAGGTGAGTTGGTGGCACTGTCGAGTTGACTGCTGCTTCCTGCTATACTAGGACTGGACAGGGGCTGAAGGTCAACTAGTCTGGAAAAAACACACAAAACTATGTCAGAAAATGACCAGCATATGTACACTTTTCTTAATCTCCCCATTTCAAATACCAAGGGTATCCTTTCTCGAAACTCTTATATCTACTACGAGTGAGCGAGTGATTATTGAGTTTAACGTCGCTGCAGAAATAATTCACCCATTTGCGACGATATATCTACTATTAGACCATAAGGACTCTCATAGTGATCTCTAATGCATAGCGATTGTGCACTTATGAGAGAGCTAAATCTCATAGTGGATATGAGAGTTTCAAGGATTGTACATTTGTCAATTGGAACTTGCAGCATACGTAAAACCATATATCCCAATATATACACAAAGCTCCAGTTCCACAGAAGAGTGAGTGAGTGAATATGGAGTTTAACGTCGCTGCAGGAATCTTTCACCCATTTGTGACAATTCCACAGAAGAATCATAGCACTACGAGAGTGGTAACTCTCATGCCGTTAACATGGAGTTACATCTCATAGTGCTATGATTGTTCTGTGACCTGGGGCCAGGGGGCCTATTCTCGAAACATTCTAACGATCGTACGACAATCTTAGCATTTCTTATAGTATAGCTACAAACTGTTCTTAGGCTACGAAGTTTGTAAGTACATTTCGAGAATAGGCCCTCAGGGCCATAGTACAATCCTTTCACGACATGTTGGCTTTATATTAGGACATAATTATTACGTACACACATTAGGATTTTTCCATAATTCATTTACCTAATGGATGGGAAGGAAAGAACATTCAGAATATCATAAACATATAATTCCTTCAATTGCAGATAGGTTCATTTTAAAATATATAACCTACTGCTTTCATATAATTTCAGTTTCATGTATTATAATACAACACCACTTCCTCCGATATCGCCGTACTCTACAAGGGCAGGCCTCGATCAGTAAATGTAGGCAAGTATTCCCATCATTGCGTCATTACATTGTGCAACACCCATGTGATAAAAGCATAACTGAGAACCTAACATACACGTGTCATAGATACAATTACATGTAATATTTGACATGTATTATCATTTCTATTAGGAATTGGATGGTAAATTCTAGGAACCAAGGACCTTTTCCACAAGATATATTTATATTAACCAATCAATAAATTATCACATCCGTGAAAAAGAAGTTTTTCAAAACTGATTAAATTCAAGAGAAAAAAATGTATGAGCCCTAGTAGATATTAAATTTTCCTCAAAAGAATAAATGATAAAAATTACTATTTTTACATATTAATCAATATGCAATTACATAATATTGCAAGTACTGCATAACCATCATGGATGCAGCTGTTTATATGATAACACATACAATATACATGCTCTTCTAATGTCTAGGACTGAAATAAAAATAAATCTTTGTAGTAAATTTAAAAAACAGATAAATTGGTTTTATCAATGGCTTGAAAATCAGTTGGGAATATGACAGGATGTACAAATTCCAGTTCTTTTGCTGGATAAAAATCTTCAAGCCACATCTAATAAATTAGGTTTGTCATCCAACTATAAAAATTTCTCCTTAGTTTTTGTGAAAATTCATTCAAAACTTGTTACTGGCTGAATAAATATAATGAGGTAAAAAAGAATTCTCAGTACAACTGAGAAATGAATGAATAAAGTTAGCAAATGGACAGCACCCAAAATGGAATAGTTAACAATATTTAACAATCCAGTAACAATTGCAACCATTATTTTTTTAGAAATGTCAATATTATGATTTAAACAACCGGTATACAGTTATGAAGGTATATAATGGAAACACCATTTGACAATTAACTACAAACAATCTAAATGAGAATGCCATATAGTTCCTGTACTTTTCTAATTCAACTATAATTACTGATAATTGCAATTCTGTTTTTCATTTATTATAATTTCTATGGAAAGTTAAATCGAAAGTGCTATACTAGGCCAAATGTTACCAACAGTCTTGAAATTCGAGTTCAATATGAACGTGGTTAAATTGACTCGATCCAATGATTCATGGAGTGATGGGTCTATACCAGCTGTGACTTGTTTCAATGGACTGAGAAAGTAGGCTCTATCTCATATTAAAATGCAATGGCCTATTGTCTAGTGTCTGCTTCAAGGACATGAATGCGGGTTCATGCTTGCATTTGCGGGATGATTCTCTAAAGGATTCTCCGTTAATGTGTGTGTCCATTTCAAAGCCACTTGATATCAAACATTCACCGATTAAATTGGTGTTTTGGCATAGTGTCATTTACATGTTTTAAAATATATTATTTCATTTCGAAAAGTATATTTTAATTTATTAGCTTTATTATTTTTTAAATCTACTTCATTGTTGTTGTTGATAAAACAGTAATATAATTATAAAGACATATAGATAGATTGCCTACAATTCTAGCAATTTTCAATTAAAATTAAAAAACATTAAAAATATGTCTTGGTGGTTAATTTATCCATTTCCTGGTGTGTAATCATTATATAGGTTTGCTTGTACAGCTTACACACAATACATTGGAAAATGTCTTTTAAATACAAATTATTACATTTTGAGTACTGTCTGAATAGTCTCAACAAAGAAGAACAATTACCAGACACAAGTATTATAATATGCATACATACCAAGTTGCTGTGTATATTCTTCACAAGAATATTCTAAATAACTATATTTAAAAATACAAGGACTATCATATACAGTTGATACACCTATTTCATACAAGTTTAATAACACTATACTCAAATGTGTAGACACTAACCTCAAATATGTAGAGAAGACAGACTACCGTTTATAATAAGGCAGCCGTACTGCTATATTTTGCATTGACGCTTCCGTAATAAATACAGTAACGAACTATGAAATTGTGTTTGAAAATTGTAAATGATATTCCACTTGGTAACCAAATTATGTATATTGTTACAGCCTAGTGCATGAGTTTGTCATGTTTTGTATGCAAAGGAGTTCCTTCCTTTCAGGGGAAACACATGTATAATTCAAAACCATCACCAGATATATGGAAATCCTTTCTGACTAGAAAACAATAATAAAACGGAAAACACAGTCGGGAAATAGTGAACATAATTTAAAAGAGGAAGAGATTATCATGACAATGCATCTGAACAGTGGTTTTCACTGGATGGAGACAGCAAACAAATGTATTATTATTATTATTATTATATGTATTATGTAATAATTGTATTATTATTGTTGTCATTATTATTATGATCATAATTACTTATTATTATTACTTTGCTTAATTAATACATCACTTATTGTATCAATATTAATTAGTAACATTTTACCTAACATCAATACTAATATTATTCATATTATATTCACATGTTTCCAATGATTAACATTCTTCAAACCCCAAAATACTTACACTATATTTCCCATATAAATACTTTACTAGCTACAATGAGTGAATGAATAACTGTATTTTAAAGCTGGTAAATGTTTACAAATAGATGACCACAGAAAACTCAAATTGTAAGAACTGTTAACAATTATCAATGCAGCAAGAATATACAAACATCTATAGATCTGTGAGACATTTGTAAAATAATCTTTATAACAATATAAATTTGGTGTCAAATACAATTTACATTTTCATCCAAGCTTAACACCACATGGACATTTTAATTGATTTCCGAGACTCAAGTTGAGTGAGAGGTTGTAGTAGAGTTATCGATGTCTGTCGCAACACCTGACAATGGCGACACACATGACATACTTTCTGGTCATCAGCTCTGAAAGATGACGCCATCGCAATTACTTTAAAATTGGAAATTTGGACCAAATTCAATGTTCATATAGATACATTCATATTTCAAATAAGGATATTATATCATAGTTATTGTCTTGTGATATAACCACACTTAACAAGTTTGAATTGCAAAGAAATATCCATGCCATGATTGACATTTTCTCAAGAAATATATTACAGAAATGAAAACAAGCGGATTTCCATGCTGTCAATTAAGATCTGTGAATTAGTTTCAACTGTAGTCATCAAATATGTATCTTTTTAGTGTCGTCTAGCAATCTACATCTATTCAGGCATACCAACAATCAATAAAATATTTCTACTTAATATCTTATCATGGTATACATCAGCATTGAGCTCTTATCATGATATATATTTCAGCCTTGAGATAAGTTGTCCTCTGTAGGATTTTCCATAAAATGTAATAAAACAATATCAATGAAGTGATATGGTATCTTTTATAAAATAGCTGATGACAATATATATTTTTCAACAAAATAAATTAAAGGTCAGTAGATATAGTATGGGGAGCTCTGGGTGATGAACGGTGCCATTATTCTTCCAATGTGTCTGCAAGTCTTTGAAGAGTACCTGGCCCCGAGATTACGAAACTTTCTGAGCACAAAAACTTACTCAGACTATGATGTCACATGACGTTTTATGAACAAAATTCTGAGTTGAGTACGAAATCGTACTCAGAAAAGTTTTGTAATCTCGGGGCCTGGAGACTGTATATGATATTGGACATTCTTCATTGTAAAATAGAACATAAAACCTAATTAATATGTCCAAAAAGGTTACTGGCCCTTAATTAATGTTGTTGAGTATATGTGCTTTCATTGAAACTGAAATATTTTAATGTTCATGTACTATCAAGTTGAAATACATAGACATGGTATTTGATCATGACAACGCATGGTTCTCTAACTTTCTTTTGCCAATATGAAGATGAAATTAATACTAAATTACTATCACATGTAAACATATCCGACTTAAAATATTATCAGAATTTACGTGTTATCCTAGCTATTTTCACAAACATTATACTGCATTAAGTGCATGCATTTTTAATGCGAAAGATGGTGTCTCAGCAAATGTTCTAAGCAAGATACAATCAACACCAAAGAGCTAATCTTTATGGCAGTAAAGCAGCTTATGATGGTATCAAACTGTGAGATCTCCGGTCTTAAGCATTTCACGTTGACACAAATTTGGCACAAACTGACAAGTGATTGGGTTTAACACTCATAAGGCCGGACTGACAATGATTAGTCGAATGTTAATCAGGTTTTCCACTGATGTACTGAATGTTTAAACACCCAACACAGGCTTTGGTATGCTGATGCCAGTTCATTGACACAGAGACCAAATATGATTATGATATTGCAATGCAACAAGCACGACTATTGATACTATCACAACCTGTTCACACTAGCTGTTCCCAATGGAGAACTCCCTTAGAAGGAATATTAATACCGATATCTTACAAATGTCAAATCTTAGACAATTTTATAAATTTGTGACGTTTCCATTTTAGCAATTTCAGAATTCCTTCTGATAAGGCTATGAAATATACCCCTGCACTATTGCACACCGGAAATTACAAATTCATATATTCCATGTGGATATTTCTTTTATGATCTATATTGGATATGGGGAAGAAAATCATAACTTTATTGTTTTATTTTTGCTGCATTTTTTAAAGTGGCGTCGTCGACTAAAAATAGCCTGACAAGGCAGCAGTGAAAATTGTCCTAATTATGGGTAAAAGGGCATCTCCACATTTCAGCTCTCTTGTGAAGATCAATACGGTGACTCTGCTTAGAAAGAAACGAAAGACAAGGAGTCTGGAATATTTTATCAATTAAACTTGGAGAAACAGAAGACATTTGGCAGTGAAAGAGTAATCTTTTCTTCAGCTGACAGGTCAAGGTCAATGAAGATGAATGATTTTACCAAGGCTTGAAGAAACTATATGTGTGATACATTTCTTAAAATTTTAGTTAGCAATATTAAAGAAGAATTACCACAATGCATGCTATTCCATTGAATGAAAATAATTTTAGCAACTTTCATTAGAAGAGCCATTTAAACATAGAAAAATATATTGTAATTACACAATAATTTATGAGGCAACCTCTCTCATTACATGACATAAATTTGAAAGTACGGTATTGAATATTTTTTAAAACATAGGAAGGCTTGTAATTGACGCCTTGTTTGCTGGATGTAACCCTATATGTACCATAGTGCAGTGATCAACCTGAGGGAGGGTTAACTCAGAATAACATTTTCAGAATAAGTTAACATTTATCATAAGAAATTATTTGAGGTTCTGAATTCATACCAAAAGTTTGACATATTGCATAGGTTTGAGTGGAGGTTTACTTAGTAAAGCCAGGTAAATACTGCTGTCGACACCGAATTTACAATAATTTACTATTTCAATATTTACCTTAAATAAAAATTCTAAGGTATTCATTGAACTTTGACATGAGATAGTAAAAGGCACGTTTCTTTAGTAAATATTGCACCAACATTCAATACATGTTGATTTATGCGTGTTTTACATGACCTTTAACCTGCCTACTTATTTGCATAGTCATCATTGAGTAATCTGACAGGTGTATTGTTTATGTTACATCGCTGCCGATTGCTAACTATTGTGTCGTATTCACACTCTGATTAGCATTACGTACGTGTTATTATCGATGTATTCAGAAAAGTACGAGAATCGGTAAAAGCACAGCGCAACCCACATGCATTATGGTTCAGGTCTCGGGAAGATCTCATTAATATGCATGCTTCTCATGGCATGAGCCCTTGATTCTCGTCTGGCATCGGGTATTAATTATGCAAGCATTAGCCGTTAGTCGGTCTATCGCAGCCAACGTGACACTGGAACGGGGAAATATTCCACACAGGTGAACCAGTCCAAGCCTGTCAAAATATTGATCAACTTAGCGATGGCATTTCACAAAGTTATGGCAAATTTGATGATTCCCTCTCTTTCCACCCATAATCGCATTACATAAAACTAACCGAGACTGCACTTGCGGTGATAAGCAGGGAACTAATGAACAGTTAACAAGAGACATATGTATGTGAACATGCCTGTCTCGTAAAATTTGACCCACTTCTGTCATTTACATCATAAATGCCAAGACATATCTCCAAGCATTAAATGCGACTTGCTGAAGAACTTCTTGATGCACTATAGTTCAACTCCAACACGATTGCATGCCGGAAAATTCAATTCCTGTCAACAAATCAAATATGTCTAACCTTCCGCAAGACACGTTTCCGTGCAAACCAGACGGCCTGATCCAGTTGTAGTTATACTCCAAGTGAAATATTAATCCCCTCGAACCACTCTGCTCCTTCTCAAAAACAGGTAGCAGTCACAGGTAGGAACCCTATTGCACTCTTGCACTCTGTCATCGAGGACAGTTATTCCACAGCAAACACCTCCTCAGGCTGGGTTGTATTCCAGCTAATATCTTAACTCTTTCTGATAATTCCACATCTAACTGCCCGTCTCCACCCTCCGAATGTCTCCTGTGACTGGGGGTAGGGGGGAGGTGCTCTACTCGATCCTACCCCTGTGTGACGGTCACATGATATCGACCCCCGAGGGGTGGGGACAACTGTCGCGGGTTGAGTGACGGTGGGAAAACCCAGGTTGGATGTGGGCGAAAACCTGAGAGGGGGTAGAGGAGGCTATTATACACGCGAGATGTACCTGGCTGAATATACTCTAATTAGGTTTACGTTATGGGCACGTCCTTTTCCTCCGTACCCTTAAAATATTTGCACACCCGTCATGACGACAATGAGCAGGTTAGGGAGACATGGGAGACATGGGAGACATGGGGGGACAGGTAAAGCGTAGGATCTCGCACATACCTGGACGTAGAGCCTGTCACAGGGCTCCGGTTGTCGGCCGCCTCGGGTTCGTTATTATCCAGTCGCGACCGCTTCACCTGAAAAACACAATGTGGATTCTCATCAATCTGGCAGAACATTGTCGAGTTCCGTTGTTCCGCTCGACTACAACGATGCGGCCATACAGAGCCAATCGCAACTGAGAAAGCTGGCCTTAGACAATATGACTGCCTGTAGAATGATCGGTAGGATTGATAGCGCTTAATAGCATGAAGTGATGAAGACAACAATAGCATGAAGTGATGAAGACAACAATAGCTTCAAGTACAAAGGCTGATTGAAAAAGAATGTAAGTATATGCAACGAGACTGGACTCTGTTCAGGTGAAAGGTCATTACGCTTACTAAGAGCAAACGCCTGAGCTGGACTACGGTGACTGTAATCATAATTCTACACTGTACATGGGACATTTCATGGTAGAAAAATATGCTTTTGTAAACTTTGGCATAAATTTATTTTGTACACCTTGGCACAATTTTGTTTTTGTCCACATTGATATAAAATCTGAGTTTTTGTCCATCTTCCTTTGTCATTGGCAAGCATTATGCATAAACATGAAGTTATTACAATACTACTTACACACATCTCTATTTTATAATGCAAACGGATCATATAAAATTTGCACTGAATTGCAACAGGTATAAGACAAATATCACACTTCTATATTTGATATGCACAGAAACTCAGTTAACTCCTGCCTATGATTGTGTCCGTAAGAAGAAAACAGATACATTAGTAAACTGAACCATTATCAGTGGGATGTGTACTAGAACACACGATCATATTACACCATTCACAAAACAGAAAAGTAGCTAATATTGTTACAACAAACTAAAAACAATTATATGTCAATGAGGGCTTGATGATTGTAAATCAAATATCATTTGACTTTCGTCTACAAATTTGAAAGAAACTAGAAAAAAATGTATAATTATAATTTCCTTTCAAAATATGTGTTAAATGTTAGTCTCACATTCTAATCTATAATTATAAAATAAATCACATAACTAGTCTAGATTTTTAAAAAGGAAAGAAATAATACAATATTATTATCATTGCAAAATGTTCAATATTTGTTATGGAATAAAGAATTACATATCTTCTAAATGTTGGCCCAGTACAATGTTAGCATAGTAAACTTGCCTTATTTTTACTTGTGACAGCTATAACACCATGTACCCACTTGTACCCTAGTGTACCAACCAACTATGATCCGCTAAACCCCTCTACACACCAATCTATTCTATAGCAAACATAACACAACCTTGCCTTTAAACAGATTTCCAAAGGATTACCTAATTTTGTTTGAAAGGGCTCCGGAGCTGAGATTTTGCACAAAAAGTGCACCGGAGCAAATATGCGCGTCAAATATACCGGCAAGTCTCTAATTGGTTGATTACACCAACAACGCAAGCACAAAACACCCTTTGAGAGTGATATTTACTTTCAATGATGAATTGCTGTCAAGCCATAATTCATGCATTTTCAGTTAAGAACACGAAAAAAATGCTTTTGTCAATGACTAAATACCTTTTTCGCTTCCTCCTCCTCTTTTCTCAATAAGACTAAATCGCAATAATCAACCATAAAGTTTGCACATAAATACATCAATTTTGCAGAAAATATACTCCTTGTTAAAGGGTAGTTACTACGAGTAAAAATACTGATTTATAAATATATTTCTGGATTAAACCTAGATCCATTCCAAAACATATACACAGAACATTTGCAATAAAAGAAGAATAGCATTATTACCTACAAAGTGTTATTTACACAAGTAAATCAGCAAACACCAAACATTCTTAACACCTTTTTAAGTGCTGTCGTGTTGTTAGCATAATTGTCACATGATGTTTTATTGTCATGCCCATGCCAAATTGACAATGATAATTAAGTCCTCCCTTTTGAACATGAACCAAATAATATACCTCTGTTGACATGTTATTTTTTCCGCCTGCATGTGTGTCTCGACCCATTTCAACCGATTTGAAACACATCTGCGCATTTCACAGTCGAGAACAGCCTATAGTACTCTATAGGTAATCAATTAGCTATGGCACTGTCTTGCCTGTCCAACACAAGGGTTAACACAGACGATAATAGTACCGAGATATTCCGACTGAGATATTCCGGCTCAGTCACGAGCTACACAAAGCCACAATGATGTCACGGCTGGAAAGACTGGAGGGGGTGGGGCATGTCATCCAATGCAATGCAGACAAGATGAAGTTAAAGCCACGTCACAGAACAATTACATTGTGATGTTGTCTTACCATGGAAACTATTAGAATTAGCGATTTTTATAAAGTGTTATGTGATCTAGCAAAATAGCTTCATGAGTCAGTACTACTGAGGAACCAGGGTTGATACAGCTGAACAAAGCACTGAGAGTATACATAGTCATAGTAAGCCTTCCTAAGGATTTTCAACTATAAAGAAAAGCCACAGTAAACAGGATTCAAACACAGACCCTTCAGGGGCCCGTTGCTCAGAACAGTTGTAGCGCTACAATAGTTGTAACTGGACTCACGCCACAATAGAAAGCGTTGACCGTACAATTATTTGTAGCTATAATAGTTCTGAGCAACGGTGCCCAGGTTTGTAATCCCACGGCAGAATAATTAGAAAATGATATCACAACATGAACTTAAGATTGACATTCCTAACCCACATACGTTTGTATACAAACAGGCAATACTCAGGTGCTTAATGCAATTATTTACCTCGTCGCTATGAGTTATCAACTACATAACAATGTTGAATAATAATTACAGAATGCTTTGTGACATCAGAATCATTAATGACAGTTCTCAAGAGAATCGATTGGAGTCCTGTGACCAAAGGTCAAAGCACAAACAGTGACAGAAAGTGATAAACTCAGTGCACCTGTGTTGAACAAAAGACCATGAATCCAATAGAACAGAACGACAACACCCATTTCACATAAACGTGTGAACTCTGACCAAATGAATACTGAAACTTTCAATGAAGGTGTCTATAATTGTCTACCGTACAATTATGGTCTTATTATCAAACTGAATCTTCTCCAATTAAGCATAATAAAATAAAACTACACATCCACATATTTCCGAGAAGAAGGTGAGATAACTCCACACGTGTTCATGCCACGTGAAGATAAAACGATTGCAATACAATTTCATAAGCGAGTATAAAAAATCTTCAAAAGAATAGTCAAATATAACCAAAACCATATAATAGTTCAAGCAGAATAAGCTAGGAAAATTAAAACACAAAAGAAATATCCAATTTTGTAATGGTACAGATTATGTTCGTGATGAATAAAAATATATTTGCAACAAGCAGGTGATGCTGATGAACGTAGCCTTATCTTGTTGCACCTGTACAAGCGTCCAGCAACAAGGGTCATGAAACATGCACGATCATGCAAAACCATCCCAGATACATTCTCGAATTTAATACCCTTATCATGGCTTTAGTCAAATATTTACACCGTTTCCAAGTTCATGTCATAAACCTAACCAGCAACCTTTGGCATCAACACAAAATATATGTTCAACAATGAAAACAATAGCTTCAAAATATACAAACATGAAGATATCCTGAACAAAGATATTAATCTACAAGACAATTTGTTGGGTATTACTTAATTGTTAACTTGAAATTGAATAAAAGTTCAAAGAATAGGAGGCTGAGTAGATGATGTCATCACCTGGTTATGCTAGATGGACAGAATTGATTGGAATATTAGAAATGATAGGACACATCTTGCAAGATTTCTTCTATAAAATCTTATATTAATCATGCACTATAATAGCACAAGGAGGGTAAATAATACACTAGCCAAGTATAATGGGTATGATCATACACATGCATTATATACTAACCAAGCGATATGGATACCATGTAGGTACAAAGATATCATCCATTAACCATACAGTATGGGTACCCAGTAGATAATAAAAATAATATCCAACTATCAAAAATAAGTTAACTAATCATGAACTATGGATAAGTAGTAGATGTTAAGATGTTTCACAAATTCTGCAGCATGGGTGCCCGGAAGGTACAAAGAAGCACTAACCATGAGACTATCCAGGAAGGTTGAGATGGGAAGTATTTGAGTCATCATATCTTCTGAGGTTAGATCATTCATGTACACAGCAAAGAGGTTCAGATTATTCCGAAGGTCATTCAGCAATCCCAATGGTTACCAAACTACAAGAACTTGGTAGTTTGTTTATGTCGCCACTGATGACCTCATGTATGTCACCATTGATGACCTCCAGGTGTACAGAGCCAAAGATGTCCCACAGTTCTTGCTGGCAGTAAATGTCAACTTTACTTGGCTTGATTTACTCCAGACTTTCTCAAGAAATACTTCCTTTTCATCAAAGAGTTGTTCTTGGAAGACATCACAAAATGTGACTGTTTTTCAAACAGCCAAGAAAACATGGACGCCTCTGAGAAAAGAAAACAACCGTTTGCCACATAAGTCTTGTACGTTCTTGGGACCAACCCATTATGGAAGTGAACGACTGGAAATCCCAAGTTCACAGAAATAATCTCTTAACAAATCTATAAACATGTGCTGGGAGGCAACAAGAATGGACAATTTTATCAGCACAGCAGAGCTGTTATCTACTTGCTGAGTGGCCCCTTATAGTTTCCAGCTGGGGCCCACACCAAGGCAGGGTCCAACATCAGGGCCAAAATTGTGACACAGTCCCATTTGCCTGTCATCAAGGGTAACTTCTCCACGAATTAACTTTTCCAAAAAATCTTATCAACTGGAAACTATTTCACGATGCTCCACAGTTGACAAATTGAAATGTTTGTACCCGTGGTAACCAAATAGTTCTTCATTCACATATGTGTTGTCAGCATGGGTGAGCATACCAAGGAAGGGATCATTTCTTCAAAATTAGTCCTCTGCTGTCGACACGTCTATGACCCACACAAGAAAACATCTGCACAGTTCCGACTTATTCCAACACAGTGGTGAAGAGATCCAGAATCACGTGCAGCACTGAAGATAGCCCAAGCCATCAAAAGTAGAAGAATATTACGGACAAATGGTCCACGAAACGTTCCCACAAACTCTTGAAACTAGTTCCAGTGGGGGAGGGAGGCCTCCCAAATCAAGACTGCAAACACACTGGGACAAGAAACTGACAACCCGTTACCATGGCTACAATATCTATAATCCTTTTTCTATCAAAACAGGCTGCTTCTCTTGTCAAAATGGCTGGCAAGACCTAGGTATGGCTGTGTTTGGAAGGAGGGCAACAGGACTTTGTGACTATCTGCAGACATTTACATGGATGTGATATTGCCAGCATAGGCTTATCACCAACCCCCTGGTACAAGAACCATTGCTGAGGCTCTCAAGAGGTTCTGGTATTTACCAGATACAATCTAAAATTGTGTCACCAAATGTATTTCATGTCAGTTTCGCTTATCACAAGATCGTAAGAAAAAACAGATGTTTGAAAAGCATATTTTCAGGCAAAGAAGATGAAACATGTACATTTAGATGATGCATCATAACAGAATAGCAGGAATTCTTTGTACATTTGTTTTCCTCAACATTCACGGCATTTTACAAAAGTTTCATGTAGTTCTCAAATTCATTACCATAACTAAACACATATTAGTTTAGACAAGACAAGATTATATCTTAATCATAACTTTGCATTAAAAAAACCACCAGGAACTTGAACCATTATCACAACTCAAAGCAAAGAGACTGTTTCAAAATACTCTGAAAACAGGTCAACCTATATAAGGCCTCTCAACTCCCATAGCATAGTCATGTGAAATTCTCATTGGATCCACCTCTCCCCCTCCCACCAGCCTCCCATCCCCCCAGCCCCGTGTCCCACAAGACTGTGACTAGGTCCTAGCAGAGAGACATCACTCTACAACAGCTGGGTTTCTCAGGCTCTGATGGGCCATAAACATGTCAAATCGCACCCCATTTTCTCTATAATTAAATACCTAAACAAACCCCTCCCCAAATGATTACACTAAGTTTCGACATTGTTTTTGCAAAATGTTTTTATTTTTTAATGGCTGACTAACAATGAACAATCATAACAAAATATGTTATTTTTTCTTCCTCGAAATGTTTTAATTGTTAATTCAAGTTGAGAATTCACTTTTGATTTGTTTGTAAAATGAATAAATGACTGAATTGCTTCTTAACATCACTGCAGGGAACTTTTGCATAAATAAATAGAATCTACTATGAATAAAAGAAGGACTGATATTATTTCAACACCACATATTATTTTAGGGTCAAACTAACTGACACCATACCAGCGCGTCATACCGCTATATATTTTATTAGTTATTGGTGTTTCAATGATTGATTATAATAGATACTTTATTATTTCAACACCACATATTATTATTATGTCAAACTGACTGGCATAACACCAGCACGTCACATATATGTTATTAGTTATTGGTGTTTCAGTGATTGATTATAATCGAAAGTTGATCCGTTACTCTTTGCCGATGTGCTGATCGATCACACGTTCACGTAATCATTGCAGTGAAGAAAAAAACAAAAACTTTTTACCCTCATCACTTGTTTGAATTCTGGTCATTTGATAGAACTCAGAATAAATAGTTGCAGCTATTTCTCACAAAATGTCAATTAATCATTCAGCACCCATTGGTTCAATCTTCAACGTTACAAAATGTAACGATTAACTGAATAGTATAAAGTTAAGAAATGGTAGAATGACTATGAAGTCATTATGCATAAATAACATAAGTTTGGTTTATACTTCATTATGATCTCATCTTTGCTACAATATTAGAATGTTCTAAAATTATTAGTATTCTATAAACACAATTTGTCATCTATCTTCTTAGGTTCACAAATAAGTATTTTGAGACTCCTAAATCCCCAAAAGAAATCAATCAATCAATTTCCTCTTACACAAATACCTTTCACTTCACTTTAAATATTGTCCAGCAAAATGTTACAGAAATGGTCCAAGAAAGCACATTACCATCAGCTTTTAAAAATGAACTTTATATGAACTTTATATATTTTTTTAAACAGCTGAGAAGAACCTTTCTTTAGCACATATGCCGCTAGCTAAAGTAAATTTGAAGAAAAAGGAATAATGAAATACTAATAAAATACATTCTTAAAAAAACACATGGATTAAATTTCACATTAATTCAACTTGCAAAGTATTAAAGAAAATATATGAAAAGACTGTACATACAATGGATGTGCTTCATGTATTTTCAATCTAAATCTTTGTATGCCCATTTATCCATTTGTATCAATTTCATGATTTTATAACATAATGATAACTTATGAAAACTATCATGAAAACTATCAGACTCATGAAAATAATATTTGGTTATAATTTGGTTATAATAGTAAATAATAGTTATAATAGTAAAAATAAAACTGTGATGCTTTCAAAAATGTATAAACAGTATATAAAATAATGTTTAGCTATAAAACAAACAAAATATAGCTATAATAAAGCTATTATGTGAGGTGCTATTAAAGAAAAAACTTCAAACTACTTGGGAGTAGCAATGTGTTTGTTTGTGTGTGTGTGTGTGTGTGTGTGCACGCACATGCACATGGGCCATGCATGCACGTGTATGTATATGTCAGTGTACATGCGTACATGCATAAATTATTTTAAAACACACAAACCTTAGAATCAACAAAAACGTCACAAACTCCATCAAATGCAAATTTTGCAGGTAATCCTTGAAGTCGGGGAAATTGACAGCAGAGAAACGTCAGTATCCCCTCAAATTAAAAAGACGAGTTATTTCCATCCTGAGAAATGTGTTTTGGTCAACAATAGGTAACGCTGTTCCCACAGTTCGACTGTTGAGACCTCTCTCGGTGTTGAAAAAGAAAACAGAGCGGGCTGGCATCAATTAATACCCTACTGCATACAAAAACAGCTTAGCATTTTCTCTGGGTGTTTATTGCTGTTACATAGTCTACCAGATGTCAACTAATCTTGTCAATATCTTTCCAAGACTGTCTCCACTCTACCAACCTCCTTGTCACTAATTAAATCCTGCCACTGTTAATTATAATCAGTTGCTGACAAATAGTTCGCAGATAATCAGACATAAACATGAACGTTGCCTTGCTAACTGGGAAATGCATTCATTAACCAGGACATGAAATTGTTAATGTTGATTGCTTGTACGTTTCAATATAAGAGCAGAACTGGGTTGCATTAATCACACATTTCACACAAAAATCAAACTGGAAAAGATACCGTTTTCTCCATGTAATATCAACTCAGCTGTGAATAATAGGTGTTGGTTTCTTTAACTATATTGATCCGTTGTACACTAAGAATAATAAATGGTCACAGAATTCAGGAAATCAACGGTACAAAATTGAACAAAACACAAATTACTTATTAAATTGGTATGTGCTTATTCTTTTTTCATAAGATTGAAAAGGGCATTGAAAAGAACGCTAGGAGACACAGGGATCTGGGATTAAGATATCGTCTTCAGTTGGTGTCTCTAAGGTATTGATAGCAAATACACAATTCTGTTTTGGTCTTTCAAGGTAGGTTCATTGAAAGGCAATGTTTTCGTGAATATTTCATAGTGGGCATTGAAACGAAACTAGAAATTCTGCTACTTAATACGGTTATAGTCCTGTGGGGTAAAAAGACATGTATCAATTTATTCAATGCCGAGGGGGCATCATGCATCATTTAGTATTTTAAACTTTCAACATTCTATTGAAAACGGGTACAACAATGCACATTCTCCATCCAAGAATGACTCAGTATTTCATACGATCTTTAGAAAGATATTTTTTTAATTGTCTCAATCCCTACTGTGCACTAAAATCCATTGTCTTAATTAAAATATTTTAGTTTTTGAAAATAGAACAATGGAGTTGCAAGTTATTGCTAGTATCTCAATAACGAAGAACAATGAAGAATCATGCATAATAATTGGAACAGAAAAGTATCTATTTTGTATGTCATGAAAAATATCATCTTTTTACCATCATCATAAGTCATATGGAATAACAGTACAAATACGATTGTTTGAAAAAAAATATTAATATGATTTCTGCATGAAGTGTGAAGATTCAAATGGTACTTTCACATATATACGTGTTACATAGCAATAAAGATATTCTAACACACAATAATTCTTTGTGCTCCTTATCTCCATGTGAACTAAGAGTAAATCTTATCAATTTTAAACAAACATGTCCAATTTTAAGATCGAATTTCCCTAATTTTTACAAAGAAAGGAAAAACAGCTTGCAAATACAGAGGAAAGTTGATATGGAGCTATAAAAATGATGTATTTTCAGCTTTCCGTAAACCGTATAGGCCTGTGTATCAGCGCGTTCTGACCACTTTCCATGCCCAGCAGGCTATCATTACATTTTGTCGCAATAATGACACTCCTATGCCCGATTTGGTAGCATTGATGTCAAAACTACACCTTTTCTTATCCGACCTCTCCACAGACCAGAGGTAGAAAATTTGACAATTATGTGTGCTTATAGGAGCCCGTAATCACCGCTAGAATCTCGGCCCTTTTCAAAGCAACGGTGCCCATGTTTCGCTCTACTTCTCGGCTATACAGTGTGGCAGCGCTGTATTATGACTGAATAAAACAGTTTCTCCACTCAGGAAACAAGTCAAGTGTAATTCATAAGACCGCTCATCTCTGCGGCTATTCACAGTGCCACAAAAGCGGGCAAACCCAGCCATTTTTACCCGTTTGTGTCGGAATGTTAGGGTGAAGACTATTTACCGCGATACAAGCTTGGCTTTGTGGCAAGGACAATATGACCTCTCACAGACTAACATATATCACATGCTATTAGATCATTCTTTCTCCAACTTCAAGTGCCCCTGAGTTTTTTAACAACTATTCAAACTCCGAAACAGGGTTTACCAAAGCTCAGTTATATTTACGAGAATCAAAATTAAGTTGTTCAGTGAATAAGGTTATGGTTGGATACCTTGAAATGAAATTGGCTTTTTTTCAACAGTAGTTTAAATACATTGATACCGTTGAACTATCGTTGTAAAATTACAAAACATTTTGAATTTCTATTCTCACTGTATTCAATTTATTTATCAAATAGATTAGAAATAAATGTTCCTCCTAAATGTAAAATAATATTATCAAGGCATGTGTTTAAAAGCTTTATGTAAAATTATATTTAAATGTAAATTGAATATAACAAAATATTCCAAATTGTCCAGTAATAATGTAGTAACAAAATATTTTTCTCATTTTTAAAAGCAAAATAATAACATGCTAAAATCACTATTATCTTGTAATAAAATATCAATAACATTCATTACACGAATAACAACACAATTTTCCGAAAGCTTTCAAGAGAATACATTTTCCGATTGTCTAATCCTAAGAGAATACACTGCAAATGGCAAGTTACGATTTTCACTTAGGGAAGGTAAATTTTGTATTATGAGCCCAAACAGAGTCCTTCTGGTCCTATCATATAATCCCCTATGGAAACCGCTATGCAAGAATTCATTGCTGCAACTTAATATACACAAACAGATTTAATTTTGAATCTTCTCAACCCTAATGTATTTTTGAGTGTAAAAAGATTACACTAGATACATAATGAGCAGTTTGTTTAATGAATAAATAATGTAAGCATTTACACACACAAAATAGTTTTGTTTATTTTTATTATTGTCAGTTTAATTCTACTATTCAGACTTTTAAAATATTACTGCAAATATTATGAGATGAAATATTTTAGTATTAATATTTCTACCTTTGAAATATTGGGTATTGTTTCTTTAACAAATAATAACAAGAATATGAACAATTTACATGTTTTGGATAAGCATAAGGATAGATCAATAAAAACCAATATTGAAATTTCCATATTAGCAAAATTTTCTATCTTTTTAATCTTTACTGTGGAGAATTTGCCGTTGTGGCGATACAGCTGTTGCCGGTAACAGACGAATGTGCTTGATTTATGACAATGATGTTTCCTAGACAGCTTCAGGGAACTTGCAAAGTGGTTGGGTTGACTACACTACATTAATACTCTTTCAGCAGTTTGCAACACAAAAGAAATTAGGAGAATAGTTTAATATTCTAATTGTTTTAACATCAAGTATATGAAATATGCGTTCAACTATAAACTAATGGTTAATAATTTATGTTCATTTTACTTAATTATTCAAGGAAATAGAAAAAATGGACTGGAAATCAATATAAAATATATGTTCCTAAAATATATTTATTTTCATAATAAAAATAAGTATTTGAATTAGCCACATTCAATAACAACTACCGTTAATATTGAATTTAGTATTCATGTTTTATTCCTTACAATAAAAAGGGAATACCTATTAAAAAGTAATATTATCCAAATATATAAATATATTTTATTAACATAAAAGTCCTGGTTATGATAACTATTTTCTGCAAATATTAATCAGAAAATATATTATTTTGGATTTAGCACTATATACATGTCTGCTTTTCCCCCAAGTATTTGTTAGAAATACACAATAAATAATTTTATTCTTTTTTGAATACCTCAGGGAAAATAACTAATAAATATAATAATAAAATAGAACATTGATTGAAATGTTGGCAAGAAAATACACAAGAAAAAATTAAACCTTTATGAAAAATGAAATCAAAAGTAATTCAAGATTATGATTTATGACCCAATTATGTTCACGATAGGCATTAAGAAAATTAAAATTAATACACAATATTACAATGTAACAATCTGTTGACATACCTGCAGGTTTATACACTAAAGTTTGATTATATTATCAGATGTTAGGTGCATGAAGAAATCCATCAAACAATTTTATAGCTCGGTTCATCTTCATAATAACTCGATAATTCACACAAATTAAAAATTAACAGAAATGTTCTCGACCACAGCCGGAGCTGTAGAGTTTAAACAATGAAAATTAAATTCAATTTAATCCTTAACCTTTCACAAAACATATATCTTCTTTCAAGATAGTTTCCATGTTAGCCCCTCATTTGTAAGGTAAATATTCATCTGGATACTACCAGGTTTTTATGCTTATAATAGTAAACTATCAGCCATTTATGATAAGTAATAACACTACTACTTTATGGTATATATTTTTGTTCAACTAGTAAATTTAACATCACTGAGTTATAGATATATTACATGAACTTGAAACTTTTTCAAAGCTCAACTTCCTTTTTTTCCGCCAATACTATGAATACTGTTAATATTTTACGATACCTATCAATACTATTATTAAAATGTACTGAAACAAGATTCAATGTTGACCATCAATGTTGCAATAGATGAAAAACAATTGAAGATGTCAAGACTAGGAAACAAACTTGAGATGCCAATAGTATATCAATTTCTATCCATAAAGATCCCATATCAATCACAGCCTTACTGACGCTGATTGCAAACCCAGCTGGGCGAAAACCTGTCCGAGAAGTCACAAATCGCAATAATCAGAACCATAATTTTCTTACCTCGTCTTTTTTTTTTGGTAAGGAAGTAGTGTCCACAGGTTATTTTTTAGCGTCGATAGTGTTGTAAACTATCGACAACTTCTCATAGAGTATAGTGTCCTCAAATGACTGGATTCCACTTTCTGTGGCCAAGCAGGCTATGAGATGCTACAAGACTAGCAGGATAGCAGCTCCTTCAGTAACACTGATCCTTCCATGTCTAGTGACAGGAGGGAGGACACGGACACGGACACGGACACGGACACAGACACAGAGCCAAGCAGTAGGAGAACTAAAGGTGCTGTGATCTCCGCCACTGCTACACTAACATCCTGGATGCTGCGTGATCTTGGACTACCGCTGGATCGAGCACACGGACACAGAAGGAAGTTGGAGTACACACAAGACACACCAACCAATAACACATACCTGATCGAGCTAGATCTATTCTTTACCGGCGAATGTTTTGATAACCCTTAGTGACTATAGCAGATCCATGCTTATTAATTGTCTAAATGTTTATTAATGACCATCAACGATGTCAGCATGCTGGGTAACATGGCTGCGATCTGATTGGCCGAGCCCCTGTCATTGCTGGTCGTCTGTGGGCGGGCTTAGCCTTGATTCAGGTGCAGGGAATAGAGTCTGCCAGGAAGCCGGAGCCAGATCAGGCCTGTCAATCACCCGCCTCGTCACTCCGCCCCCCTGGCTATCTGAGGGGCGGGTCCACGCTCAACATCGCACAATACAGTCGGCCCACTTCACAATTTTTTTTGTGTTTACCGAGAAATGCAACACAGTGGGGAGTAATGACCCAGTGAAAAAGATACACTCTCTTTCCCAAATGATGATATCTTTCCACTGGTATAGTTCTTATTAGTATTAAGCTGGAAATTAGCCACTGTCTGAAGGGTGGACCTAGGTGTAACGACATACTCTAATACCTTGAAAACGCGCTCTTTAGTACAAATACTGTCAGCCAGGGACCAGAACAGAGGCAGACACTTGTTCTTGTGTAACTTGTCCCAGTGGATTGGGTCCACTCGCTGGTACAGCACCAGTATATTGGGTCCAGTGTATTATCAATATGAGCACAGTAGCGATACAGGGGCTGAAGCCACTGACATTTCTGATGCACATATCTCCGTACAGCTTGACATGCCAATCTCCATAAATGAGATAAAACTACACATCCACTCTGTTCCAGACTTGGCACTGCCAACTGAGGCATAGCCCTTTATATAGTAGACATCTTTCAATTACAATCATGTGTGCTTTACGAATAACAGAATTCAATGGCCAACAAATCTATATATGAGCAATGAAACTGTATGGGCTATCAAACTTTGAAACTGCATAGCTTTTAAATTATAACAAAAATCAAGATTTATTTTACTACAGGAGTTTCGGTACAACAGTAAATCTAAGTTGGATGTGGTAATTACTCATTAGGATTTTTGTTTAATAGTAATTATTAGAAAATTGAAGCTGATAATAAGTATGCATAATAATATATGGCTCTGGTTATCAATAGCGTGTGTACATTATCTGAACGATTGCTAGAGGAAACATAGTAAAATTCCAGCTCACAGAGATTCAGTGACTCATTCACTACTCATGGGACCTACAATTGTACCAGAAAGAGACAGACAGAAAGAAAAACAGATAGACAGGCAGACAGAAAAACAGTGATAATAAATATTTCCAATTTTGATATTCTATTGTCACAATAACTGTGACAAAAGATTTTCTAAACTTCCCAATTGAAGCTGATTTAATGTAGAACTATTAAACTCCACTTAATGAAAACACTGTGTTATATGTACTCCTGGAAAACAGATAATAAAATGTTCCATGTACAATTCATTCCAATATGTCCAGACTTGCTTTATCTGACTGGAAATATTGTGTAAAAGATTTACGACACAGGTGCACCGTAAGGACGATATATCAAGAGTTGCCGCTCTGACACTGGCCGTAATGTCAAATGTCAAACAATATTCTCAAATTGGTTCGGCAATTACCACCACAATTCTGGCATTGACATTCATAGAAGCAACACGTAATTACACATTTTTCACAGAAATCGGCTATGTATAGGTCAGGAAGCAGTGGCTGGAATGCCATGTTTCCCCACGGCATGCACTGCTGCTACAATCTGATAGAAATTGCATGATATATTGATAGAGATCTGCAAGATGGAAGCGTGATATGATCCTCCATGCCAGTTAACAAAGTATATCAGTGATCTGATTATGATAGGTGAAGTTAGAACAAGCAGTAATGTCTGATAGTACAGGAGTGCATCTGATTAAAGAGATAGACATCCACACTTTTCATTACATTTAATAATGCTGAGTGGTCAATTAAAATAAACAACATGCAGTGACAATTTACTTGTAGACAGTGAATGCCTTAGATCAAATATTTTAATTATCACATAATTTAAATTCATGTTTTTAAAAATAATTTGACATTCGTAATGCCATACCATACCATACCAACAATAGCAAAGAAAAACTTTATTTATTTTGACATTGCAATGCCAACTATAGCACAAAACAACGCCAAATTCTGTTATTTAATTCTGAGCATCTATTCCAAGCACTTTCTGCGAGGAAATGTGTTTCGAAATCGTTGAGCAGGCCTGACTGACAATAACGTATTGATTTCCTCGTATGTAAACAGCATAACCGTGACGAGCACATAGCCTTCGTTCATAGACAAACCCACTCGCACGACCACAAATAACAGTCTTTCTTGTCCTCAAATGTAAAGATAAAATCAGGTGTTATCAATGATTACAAAAAAATAACTAACATGATTATGTCTTATCGATATATGCGTACAATTGAACTTATTTGAGTGCAGTGTGTCTAAGCTACGACATTGAATATACACGAGTCTGCAATTATAACGGTTTCCAAAAGCCAACGTTTATGAACAATGTTTAAACCATGGCTAGGAATTTGTGCTTAGCGTATTCATAGAGTATTCATTCGGTATTGGAACAAACATAAAGCTTCATACTACTGAAGAGAACAAGGCAGTCATTATTGATATTAAAATAATATTACCTGAGATTATATAAAAAAGTATCATATAAAGTTTGAATTTTTTCTTTATACCTTTTAAACAAAATCCCCAAAATTCCAGAAGCTAAAAACAACTGTGTACACAAGTTATAGGCTAGAGAAGAAAAATATTTTAACTACAAAACTTAATATTAATAATTTTACAGACATTTCAACCAATTGACCGTATTCTTATGAGACTACTACATAACATCATATGAGAATCGGCGATATCTGATGGTTAAAATATATCACTAAAAAAACATCAGTTTGTATACAACATCAACATCATAAATAAAACCAATCCAAACACAACCTAACACCATACAAAGATGGTCTCCGTATATGGTCTCTGATGCAACTGAACCAATTTAGTGAAAGCTTCAAAATCCTTAAACATTGGATCTTGATTCCCAATCAGAAACATCATCAGCCAACAACGTCTTCAGATGAACTATTCATGGGCCCCAATGACCTGGCACAAGCCAAAGCGATGCATGCACGTGTACGATGGTCGTCTAGGGGCGAGGCGAGACTATTTTAAGGCGAACTTTGCGACTAAATGATGATCCACGAGGAGAATGTCAATGCTGGCAGACAAAGACCAGTGACCGGACGTCATTTGTCTCACCTGCATCTTGATTACAGGTAAAAACCTGGAGACCGGTATTGCAATACAATTGGCAAAGTCATATGTTACCTTACGAGCATGTATAGCCTCATAATTAGACAGATAGGAATAAATTATTTGTTTCATGAGATACAATTATCTATTTTTGTAAACAATTACCTTGAAATATACATTTGCATTTTCTTCTCATAGTTTAACTCTCTTCTTGCTGGAGGCAACAGATAATGTATTTTAAAAGTGATTCAGTGATGTATTGAATTTAACCTACCGGTCCAATTTTGTGTTGACATTTTAAGCAAATAGCATCTAAATTAATTTTTAGCAGAATGTGTGTTATTGGCATTTTTGACAATTCTCAATCTGCAGATTGTTCTCAGTATATAAATAAATTCATCAAATGTTTACAAATGTTGACACACCCAGTTATTATCTATAGATGACAGGGAAGGGAATACAACAAAAGAACAAGCATCCTCTTCAGAAAGATGATACAGTTCCAGTGTAAAATTCCACTCCAGTCATTCCTTATTTCAGCGACATTCGTGACTTTAATTCAGGATATATCCACAAGGAAATGTAATCAGAAAAGAGCCTCAAGATGTAATCTCACCCTCTCTCTACAGTATCTACCCTGTGTGTGGACAGATTAATTCAAATCATATACAGCAAGGCAACAACCACGGCCACACATCATTTATCAACGGTCATTTTTCACAGGCCTGGATAATGTTCATATCCTTTCTCTTATTTTATGAAAGCAATCTTCACAGAGAGACTTCACGAAAACTGACTTTGATTAGCTCGATTTCCATTTTTCATATGGCGGTCTTTCATAAAATTGCACCTGCAACCAGGGCAAATATAGTGTTAAAATACTTAATCACATAATATTCATAAACCGAAGAAATGTCAGTTTGGCAGGTTTCGGGTCATTTCACAATTCCAACAGATTTTCTGTGCCAACTTGAGAAGTGGGTGGCCAGGGAGCTACTCTGTGAAGCTGTGGGTTTGATTTGTCAAGTAGGAAAGATATTTTTTACAATGATCATAAATAGTCTGGTTTTCACTGCATGTACATACAATGTAGGGCTTCATATATGCGATTCCAAAACGTCAGAGAAAATCCATTCCCCTATCTACGAAGAACATGACTGTACAGCTGAAAGTATGAAAAACAATGTCCTACAATGGCACTACAAGATGCTCTATGGCATTACAAGATGTTATAAGGCATTATGAGATGTTATAAGGCATTATGAGATGTTATAAGGCATTACGAGATGTTCTATGGCATTACGAGATGTTATAAGGCATTATGAGATGTTATAAGGCATTATGAGATGTTATAAGGCATTATGAGATGTTATAAGGCAT
>JAUTCA010111085.1:0-15297 GCA_032362005.1 Nodopelta heminoda | reverse complement strand
AGATGTTATAAGGCATTATGAGATGTTATAAGGCATTATGAGATGTTATAAGGCATTATGAGATGTTATAAGGCATTACAAGATGTTATAAGGCATTATGAGATGTTCTATGGTATTATGAGATGTTATAAGGCATTATGAGATGTTCTATGGTATTATGAGATGTTCTATGGTATTATGAGATGTTATAAGGCATTATGAGATGTTCTATGGTATTATGAAATGCTCTATGGCACTATGATATGTTCTACAGTATTATGAGATGGCACTATGAGATGTTCTATGGCATTATGAGATGCTCTATAAGATGTTCTATGGCATTATGAGATGTTATATGGCATTATGAGATGTTATATGGTATTATGATATGCTCTGTGGCATTATGTCTGTTCTAATCCACATGGAATGATTGTAAATTGGTTGATAATCTTTGAATCAGCTTTGGTGGTATGATCCCCAGGGGGTTGAGGTAGTTCAATAGTCTACCGTACGTATTCTGAGTACAGCTTAGGTTGATACTTCAATAGGCTTAGTGTTTAGAGATGACATCCTAATGATAGCGATAACTCAATCAGATGTTTCGTCGCTAATAAAACATTTATGATAATTTACATTAATACTAAAGCGACACACGTCGCATACAATTGCCGAGATAAATATGACAGGCACAAGACTGATAGTGTTTGTTATATGCACAAGAGTGAGTGATACAAAAGACATTCAAAGTCATCCCAATGATCGACATGAAAACATCGCCATATGAATCAATGTTCAAGCAAGTTCCCTCCCATTGTACCGAAAACAAAATATCCTTTATCTTCTTTATGGCATTTCTAGAATTGAGCTGAGTAAATTCTTGTATTACAAAAGGCACGATTTAAAAGTTCTTTGTCAAGGGATTGATTTTGCTGCGGTAATTAGTCTAGCAAATTCAGTAGCACCATCAAAAGTTGTGCATGTTGACTAAGTATCGCCCCGCTAAAAGCTTACACTATCAACACAAGAGCCAAGTGCATTTCGACCAGTCTTCCCACATCACAACTGTTCCAGTTCTCACAAACTCCAGACTCCAAAATGAGATTATGCAGGACTTATGGAAGAAAATTATTGACCAATGAGATTAGTCGATGGCAAACTTCCTCCGCCGACTGGGAAGGATATTCTCCGTGGCTGTCGTCTGCTCGCAGAAGTTCCCTCTGTCGGCCATGGTGCCGCTCCTACTTCACACACACACGCTAACTCGAATTCAGAATCACGAACCTAGGTCCTCGGACGCGATCCAGTTATCCGCGCGTTGTGTGAAATATTAATAAACAGACTGCATTGATCTGCATAGATTGTGTTTACCTAGCTCAGCGGTAGAAGACACAGCTACACGTCGAACACGGTTCACAGCAAATGGATGGCACACTGTGCGCGGCAGTTCAAAATTATCGGGATTTGTCGGTGGAAATTTTAACGACAAATGTCCGTCTATTTCACACATTCGGCATACATGTCCTCGACTCGATCATAGTGTCATGGCGTTCTGCCTTTAAAGTTCTGAAAGCCACACCTCGAGTCGAAGAAAAGACATATTATTTGCATTGCGGATTTGGTTTCTATGGAGAGCCGTATAGCTGAATCTTTGATCGAGAACAAACGCCTCGTATTAAATTCAGCAAATAAAATGTCCCGAACATTTAAGTCAAAGAATTTAGTCTTATTCTACTTAAAATATAAATTGATAATAATATTCAGAATATATCAAACATTAAGAATTTACATAGATCTATTATACTGATATGATGATGAAATAAGCATAAATAAATAATAATACACTTACTCTAACATAATGTTATTTACTATAATTTCCCCAAAATATAGACTCGTCTGTTAAGGAAAAGCAGACACGATCAATAAGTAATATTTGTTTTTATAACTGATCAATAGTAATTATATATACTTATCAAATGCTATCAATGTGTACAATAATAGAAAAATAGGTGCATCCGAATATATTAGTTGTAAACACAAAAAGGTCATACTTGTTATAGTCAAATAAACAAACTAAAATACAATAAGATTTTAAGGTTTTCTTCTTGTTTTTCCCCCTGTGTTTTTTGTTTGTTTTTCAATTGTATTGACAACGCTAATTTAAAATTTATCTTTCAAGTAACTCAATATATTTTCAGTATGTACAAAGCAAACAGCTATGACAAAAATAAATCAATTGAGAGCAATCTTCTATGGTGGCTGTGTATTCAATGAAGACCTCTTATGCCCAATAAGGCAGCCTAAAGTGTACGCTTTGATCCAAGCAACATAAAGCACTTCGTCTCAGCTGCAAAAACAATGGTGTGAAAATTTCCAATAAGGCCTTGAGGCAAATTGCCTCAAATATCCCTCTTTTCCCCATGAAGTGCTGGCTAATTTAGTCTTTCCTCTGCTTAATTACAGGTGTTGAAGATAATCACAGGTAGGGTTGAGGGCAGGCCCATTACTCTACAGAGTAATCATGTGGGTCAAATCCCAAGGCATTTTAATGGCAACAGTGTTACATGTTGTACAAGTCTGTGCCAACCAACTTTAATTGGCTCATACAGGCAGCATCAACATGATACTAACTTTTATTTGGCCGAGAAATTGCGTTATCAAGCAAGAATGCATAGATGGATGCAAAGATATGCCAATAGCATGAATGTTTACATCGGTTGAGGTTTATTTTGAATTTAACCAAATACAGTAATAAATCAGTCATTCACATATGTATACTGAATTCAACAAAATACAGTAATTTACAGTAATAAATCAGTCTTTCACATATGTATACTGAATTCAACAAAATACAGTAATTTACAGTAATAAATCAGTCATTCACATATGTATACTACTCAAAATAATACAGGAAAAGCATCACATTAAATATATCTTACTAGAAAAGTGAGCTTCCATTTTTTTTCGAGTAGTAAACTTGAATAAAGCGCATATCTACTTACTAAAATCTATGGCCGATGCAGTCTTAACTTGACACACCACTCAGAAGCATCTCTCCAGAAACTAGTTACCATTTGTGAGAGAGAAACTAAATATTACAAAAACGCCTTTACAATATTCTGCGGAAGTAGAAATTAGCCAACGTAGAAATGAATATGGAGTGGGTGACAGTAAGTGAAGTGTAGAGGAACCGTGGAAGGAAGACGACAAGTGGCCAGTAGGAAGTGCTCAGGTATTACTCAGATCAAGTAGTCCCTTCCATGACGAAACATTCACCAACAGTAGTCTCTCTCAGAAAAACACACATTTCCTCAATATATCCTAGGTATCATCAATATATCCTAGGTATCCTCATTATATCCTACTCAATATATTCTAGGTATCCTCAATATATCCTAGGTATCCTCATTATATCCTACTCAATATATCCTAGGTATCCTCAATATATCCTAGGTATCCTCATTATATCCTACTCAATATATCCTAGGTATCCTCAATATATCCTAGGTATCCTCAATATATCCTAGGTATCCTCATTATAGCCTAGGTATCCTCAATATATCCTAGGTATCCTTACTATATCCTGGGTATCGCAGCCAGATTGACAAACAAAATTGTTCTACTGTTATAGAACGTCACCAGAAGATAACATGGCTTACAATGATCGTACTTTATATTTTTTTATATTTATTTTTAATTTCTGTTATTTTCCATATTGTCAGGCATGATACAGATAATATAACATAGATTATGTAATACATCTAACAACTGGTACAAATGTAGTACAATGTGTATTGTATATATTAGGAACAGTACTTCTAGAATGGACTGAGTGAGTGAGTAAGTGAGGTATTGTTAAACACACATTTCCTCAATATATCCTAGGTATCATTGCCAGTTTTACCACTATAGAATGTCATCAGAAGATAACATGGCTCACAATGTTTGTACCTCTATGATCCATCAGTGAATGATTTGAGTGAATTATTGTTTTACGTCATAGGAGGAATCTTTCACATATATGTGACAATATGATCTGTGAAGCTAGCTCCATGTTGCATAGCATTCTATAGACTAGGTAAATAAAGAAATTTGCCAATGTAAAAAAAGCGAAACAAATTTGTTAAATTCTATATGTACTCTGGGTCACGAAGCCTATATCAATTCTGAATAAATCTTGTCTTGTCTTGCTGTTGTAGTATTACAGTATTGATATTATTCCAAAAGGTTTCTACTTTGTATTATTTCATATACTTGCTATTAATCCAGACAGGGAAGTGAACACATTTCAATGATGTAAAATGAGAATGCATTAACCCTCTCCCCGCTGGATTAGGTGCAGCCAGTGCTCTTTTAAGGCCTCTCCAGCATGGAAAGGGTTAATGTCACCAGCATGGAAAGGGTTAATGGCGATTGCCGGACTTCCATAACCTGTACACACCAAGCAGCAATATTGCAAGGAAGATGGCCGAGATGACGACGGCAATAGTAACTCGCAACGGAAGCCCGACAAGAAGCAGATGGAAAAAGAAAACTGAAAAGATTTCCCAATTGCTATCTTCCTTCCTATACTTCCCTCTTCAAGTGACAACAAAATTGCATCATATTAGATCAACATGATATTGCACATCGACAATGTTTTATGATAAAATAATATTAACGCAAATATAGTCTATAGCTATCTTTTGTGTTTAATTCATGAAGAATAAAATCTAGATTAACTTTGCTATGCATCATTATCAATTTTCATCTGAAGGTTTTAAAGGGTTAAAAATATACTGTCAGACACAACCAGAGTCATTACTGTTTTCTCTTTTAAAAAAAATGAAATCTTATTAATCTATGTTCTTACTGGATGTGCTAAATTTGCCACAACGGAGGAAGACATTTCTCAGCATGCCTCCGACAGATACACTCATCTTTGGCAGGTGATCTATGGATGGAGTTGCCACATGTACATGTTTGAGTTAATGCTTAACATTGCAGTTGCTAAGAAAACAAACAACAAATCTGGAATAGCTTAGATAGCGGAAGACAAATTGCAAGCATTGTGTTATTGCAACGAGTCTATTGATTGATAATAACATGCCTGTATCTCATAGAAATAAGAATGAAATGACAGAACTGTGAAGTTACTATTAATGATTCATGCTGTGATTATTATTGTCTTAGTGTATGGTATTTTACAAGTTAAAAAGGTTTGCTTTACATTCACAACACCTAATTTCCCAAATAAAAACCGGAAAAAAAAAACATACCTTAATCTCAAAGAGGGGGAGAGAAAGAAGGAGGGGTGTGTGTGTGTGAGAGAGAGACAGACAGACGGACACAGACAGACACAAACAGAAGAAAAGATTAAATGGGGAGCCCTCATATCTATTCACAATGCACACAAGAAATAGCCACAGCTATAACTTCGTCACATGTCGTCATTAAGAAATTAGTTACAAAAGCGTCTCATTTACCAGTTGTATAGGGTCGGAATGTGCGTGTAAATGGTTGGCATCAATTCTGATGCTGCCAGTCCAGCACAGTCCGCCATGTTTACCCAGCTAAAGAGGCTACTGTCTTGCACCAGCCAGTGTTTGCTTTCCCTGCTGGCACAACATGCACGCGAACCTCACAATTCCGCCAACATTCACAGGACGGAATTGGATGTCCGCTACTTCCGCACAGCAAAATGACCGTTGCTCTTGGTCAACAATGAACATGCTGCTGCGCTCACTTCAGGCACGATAACATTGTATACTTTATTGAATGTTTCTCTTTATTCTTCAAATATGCAGACAAAGCACATAGTTTACTTGTGATCGAAGACAGTGAAAAACATGCTTAATGAGGCAGTATGGTGTATATGCAAAATACAGAAATTGCACATAAGTTAAAGAAGCAGGAATGGTAAAATGCAATCCATATATGAATGTCCGGTCTTTCACCGATTTTTAAATGTCTGTACGTCAAGAGAGACTATGTTTGAGCTAAATAACGTTTACCAATGGATCTCAGCTTCACGACCAAATGTTAAAAAGTTAATGTCAAAAAGATAATGTCATTGCCTAAGATTGAATATTTTGCAAGTTATTAACAATTAAATTATTGTTGCATACTACAGCAAAGAACTGTCAAAAATGAAGATTAACAAGCAAAGATTACAATTCCATTGCTGTCAAACTTCAAGATGTTTGCCACTTAACTTCCCAATTAAGTATACAACCAGTACCCAAGCAATGGGGAAACAGAGCAACACGTTGCATTAAGAACTCGCAGTATTTGGTAACTCTAGAACCTGACATAAAGCTTGGTGCTAATTAAATTAAAATGGTGATTGACAGATTGATTATTTGGATACATTTGTATAATTTGATTGAAGGTAAAATCTCTATGCACATTTTGTTTCAACGTAATATCTACTTTCGTGGACCCATTGTTCAACTGTTCATTCCTCTTGCCCAAAATAATCATTACATGTTGATGGAAGCATATTCCAACACAGAAATATCACCTAAGTGAAATTATACATTGCATTCTATTAAAATGCATCTTGAAATTATCAAATGCATACATTTCAGTAAACACTGACACAAGCACATTGAAAGGTCTGTATATTTGAACAGGCAGACTTTGAACAACACAAAGGCTGCATTGAGGGAACAATGAATATTTTATGGGAACACATGCAGAAGAAAATTGTGGTTTGTCTCCCACATGTGCAGTTATTCCCCTCACAAAGCTCGAGTCCCTTATCACCACCAACAGCCTAGCCAGATTCTTCAACACTCGTTCCCAGTTTTTTGGCATTCAGAGTTGGGGAAAAAATACCCCTCCAGTATTGATACAAGCATACTTTTCATTCCTTTTCAACAGGGTTTTATGAAGCCGTCTTGCACATAGCAGTATAAAATTAAACCAGTCATCTCGTATTTGTTTTTTCTCAATCTAACCCATTTCCCCACACAATTAACCTTTAATTAAAGCAAATTGACGAGACACGAGAACCAAGCTGTTTCAAAAGCAATAACACGTTGGGAAAAGCAAACTATTATAATACTAAACTACTGACTTTTATTAACTAAAAAGTGTGGAGAAAAACACAATAACACACAAGTTAATGAAACCCAAATTAAATTTTGGACATTTTGCACAAATAGGTTTCTGAAATTTCACTATGTTCGGCTCCAAAGAGTACATTTACAGACACCTGACTGGCTATATAGAAGGTGGTGAGGAAGAACTGATCAGCTAGCCACCCTAGGTACCATAGAATGATCCAATTCCACTTTTCAATTCATTGCAAAGGTCTCAATTTGTAATAAAGCTGAGAGCATTGTCTGTGAAAAAGGTGGACGTTTATTAACGTTCTTCTTCATTGTAGATAGGTATGGCTTCAACTATCAATTAAGTGCTGTCCTTCTAATTAAATTGAAGCAATATATTCAAACAAAGAACTAGAAAAAATACAATAATATATATATTACACAAAACTTTGTTCAAGTAAAAGTCCATTAAGATTCAATATTGTCATTAGAATGAAAAACAAGTAACGGTAATACAATATTATGGAATGACAAAAGCAGTACTATGCTGCATTAAAAAAAATACTAATCAACTATATAATGGTAATAGGTTTTGATTTGAGATGTCACAGAGACAGGAATACAACAAATAATAAGTAGACTAACATGCAATAAAATATCCAGCTGTATTTCGTATAAAAATAATTTGCTACACTGTGAATATACCGTGTATATACAGTGAATATTTATATACAAAACAAGTTTTTTTTATCAGGAAACATTAAAATAGACATTTCTCATTTTAATGATGCATAATCGATATACTTCTAACAGTCTTTCACAATAGTATAGCTGAAATACTGGTAGTACACATATAGTAGATATCTCTGTATACTATTAATAGTAGATATCTCTGTATACTATTAATAGTAGATACCTCTGTATATTATTGTGGATATCTATGTGGCACGAAAAGCACTACAGAAACGTTACCATCATTCTGTGTGTCAAACTCATTTGGACGACATTAGGCCATGCAAACTGCTGATAAATCAGTCATATAGTTGACAGCAAAATTGCACCACAAACAATTTTATTACGGTATAATGATGAATGTTATTATGGACAAAAATCTGTGTAATTTAAAGATTACACCAATTCCTACGTCCAAACAATTTTCATTCTGCAATTTGACAAAGGCCAAGTGTGTCATACGTGACATTTATACCATCTACCGTATTTCGACACACTTTATTTACATGGAAAAATGTTGACTTTAGATGACAAACATGCTTGATTAATATTGTAGTAATATATATTTGTAGATATATAATTTGCTCCTCATTCATTGTATCAATTTCATTTGAATTTTAACTAAAATATCTAAATGAAATAAAAATAAACTCATTTTACAATCAATTTATCGTTATTATTATAACATATAAATGATGCATTACTACCATAAAAGTATTAAATGTTAATTTTTATAGCTTTAGAAATATAGACAAAATGTTGTTATTGCAGTTAGTCATTACCAAAATGGTATATTAATGATTAAATAAATGGGATATTGCAGCCATCAATATTTTATCATTATACTAAAAGAATGAACTTCCTAGAGTTAAAGTTAAACTAATTGATATGGCTTTCTTCATAAAAAAATAGTTTTGAACATTTAATAAAATGGTATTTAAAATAAATACTATCATTTCAATAAAAGCAATAATTCCTACATTAAAGTCTTATAGTAGATCATCACCAGACATGTGTGTGAGTGTGAGTGTGTGAGTGTGAGTGTGAGTGAGTGTGAGTGTGAGTGTGAGTGTGTGAGTGTGAGTGTGAGTGTGAGTGTGAGTGTGAGTGTGTGAGTGTGAGTGTGAGTGTGAGTGTGAGTGTGAGTGTGCATGTGCATGTGCGTGTGTGTGTGTGTGTGTGTGTGTGTGTGTGTGTGTTTGAGAAAGAGATAGAGAGAGAAAGAGAGACAGGAGGAGAAACAGACAGACAGTGAGCTCAGAGGCAGAGAGTCACAAACAGAATAAAGTGTAAACTTACCAGAAACTATATTAAATATCCATTGCCTCCTGGTGTAAAACGCAGTTCCAATGAAACATCTAGAACTAGGTGCATTGCAACAAAAGCGTTCTCAACAATCTGCTATGATGATAATACTGGACTTGACCAGGAGCTAGGACAGTTAAAGAAGTAGAGAGCTACTATTGCATGTTGCTCCATGTGTGCTAAATCATGGCACAATCTCACTTGGGACTTGGAAAGCTTTACTTCTGTGGAGTAGTAGGGTGAAACACAATCTAGCGGCTATGGAACAGTCAACCTTCAGTGGCTAAGGTCACCTATACACACAGAATTACTTCATGTCTCGATAGTCAATATCAAAGACCAATCAGAAAGTTAGTTAACTGGCCAATTTGTCCTGCGATAGAGTGCTTTAAAACATATATAACTTTAAAAGTAAGCCTTGTAAATGTTACCAAAAAAATTTAACTACTTATTTGTGGTTGCATATCATTTGGTAAGGAATAAATTAGCAGTAAGCTTTAAAATATTTTCTCCGATATTTCAATGATCTCGTACTCATAGTCATAGTGATGTGTATGTCGGAAGGACAACCCACAATGATCTCATAATGATGTGTTTATATAGTAAGGGTAATCCACAACGTCTGTGGTACGGTGTAGCCATTGATGAGTGAGTGAGTGAATATGGAGTTTAACGTTGATGAATATAACTGAACATTTTACAGCATATATAAAGACATTGCACCCACATTCATTCCTTCTTGTGAACTAGTTTCCTCTTCAGATACGATACCTCTGCACCCTGGAGGATTCAAACTCAGAACTTTGGGACTGCATTCTTTATTCCAAAGTAAATATTGAACAAACAGGACTACACATTAACTGGATTGCAGATGTGTTTTACATACAGACAATGACACTGCAGATACATAGATCGCTTTACGTGGATGAGAAGACGTAATCATATATCACCATGTAATTGACACAGTACGTAAACATGACACAAGCAGAAATTGTATACAACAATTAAAGCCATTTCATTTGTCAGTTACCTTTAATAATCAACAACTTTCTTTTAGCCTTCTCCCTGCTGAATAAAATCAAAGTGTTCTATTTCTGCATGTGATCAGGCAACTTAAGTCACCTTCAGCAGGGAGAGGGTTAATAAGGATCAAACGCTTCTCAAGTTTGCTTAATTTTCGCAATAAAGCATTTAATATTCAGCCATCAATGTTGCGATCATCTGCCTTAATTACATGGCTATAGCGGCAATCACAGACCTTTCATTTAATCTAGCACACCTTAGTTGGCATATATCAGCAGCTTCTTTAATTAAAACTTTAATTAAACCTGACACAAGTCAGATTCCACCGTGGTTAGTCCCTGCAAGATGAAGACGCTTATTGCTATAGGACAAAGGAGAACGTCTTCATTTTAATCAAAGGTTAATCCAAGATGTTTCCATTATAGAGATGTATATTAAATCTTATTGTTCAATAGTGTTGGGAATTTGCAATTAATCTCAATTGACATATTTATTTATATATATAGATTGATTGTGTGTATTAGTATATATCTGTATATAACTGTAACCTTTGAAATGTCCATAACCTTTTCAAGAATGTTATGCTACAACATTTATATTATAACACAATGATACAACACATCTAATTTCCAAATAATACATATTTGAAAAGTAAATAAGAAAAAAGGGTAAGTATTAAATTTTATTTTATTTGCAAAATTATCATAAAATATAATCAACATTATAATAATTACGTAAATCAAAATCCTTCACTTCATTAAAAATGCTTGTCCTGTTTTAAGTGTCTTTAAAAAAACCAAATGTGCTAGAATTAGAAAGAAAGAAAAAGGTTTATACAGTACACAATTAACAAATATTTGTAGTTCATTTGGAAACTTTGAACATGATGAAATTACAATAAATAATAAATCAATCAGTGCCAGCCATTGTGTTTGAAACTTTTCACGTCTTTAAACATTGATGTGGAAATGGCTGGTTCCAACCTAACCAGACTCCTAAATATTACATGCATATTTGTTTGGGTACCAAGCATATACACATGACACATAGATAGACATCCACCCTCAACATATAAATAAAAAAGCAAAGAAAAAGAATTGGAAGTAAAACTGAAAGCTTCAGATTGACGACCGTGATTGTGGATGACTTGCAGAAAGCAGTGGGACGTCCTGAGCTCATCCGAAGCACGTCAGCCAACACCTCCATACATACATAATTCATGCAATGTTACACCTCGCTATTCTCCTCCGTTCGCCTCATTATCGCCTGCATGGAGGCAGCGCAGGACTCGCCTGCATCGGTCGCCTCACACCGAGGCCAAGATATGCTATCTGCCTACACAGTCAAGTGAAGCTTCCCCGAGTGATTCCATGAAGTGATAGTAGTTGTCATGAACACAGCCTGCCGAGTGTAAATCGGCGGTGTTCAAGATGGTCCTGGTTTCTCCTTGTCTCGACATGGAAGCTGTCACTACTGTTCTGTTCCCCTGCCCATCTCTCCGGCACCCAGCGTGCCACTGTCATAATACTACTGGTCAGAACCACTGCTTCCAGTGGGACTGCTGGTCCCAAGCACTTATCGTTACGGCTGGAATCCCACGGAATCGGAAACAGTTCCGACAGCTTGAATGGAATCTGGGACTACAGTGTCTCAATTGATTTGCAGAAATTTACCACAAACAAGTTTTTATATTCCGCCTTTGCAATCCAAGCAGTAAATTGTGATTTCTTTGCCAGAATGAATCGGGATAGCTAAGATTTTATATAAACATGCAATTCCCTTAAGACTTTATTATTTGAACCCACACTACATTTATACACATAATCAACATTTACTTCTCAGAAAAATAATATGTGTATTAATTCTATTAAACATAAAATTTAGTTTGCATTTATCATGTTGATATGATGTTTTATCCAGATCCACGCTGCTGCGGGGCACAATTAAAAACACATATATCAATGTTAAACATATATTTAAAGGCATGAATTCATTTTAAACTTTTACTACGAACAACAAATAAGACGTCTAAGTTCATTCCACAAAATACTATCACGAGATAAAAAGTGAGGCGAATCCAACATGAAATCGCCTGTGAAATGTCAGGGGAAAAAACATCACAACTGCTAAAATTATCAAAATTCGTGATTAATTGGTATGTAATGCATTTCACCCAGAACAGCATTATTTTGAAGCGTTTTTACAAGAGGCTCCCCGTGGTACAGTCTGCCCCCTACTAGGGGCTGGTGCTAATACGTAGATAGGTAATCCCTACTGGCTCAGTCAACCTGTACACTTATTGAACCAGTCACTCTCACCACAGATTGCCAACCGCCGTGAAATTGTCTCTTGCTTAATCATCCACTAACATGCTGTTTAAAATCCCAAACCGAAATTGCATTTTAATTTCCACCGCACTTGACATTGCTGTGATTTTTTTACCCTCCTTTGTGAATTTTGCCTTTATATTTTTCATGAAAATTAATGAAATGTCAGCTTTGAACTACGGTAAGTTCAAAAATATATTTTTATAGATATATAATTATAAGTTTATATATTAATACCAGGAGTGGTACCATAGGTGTATCAGTGTTTATCTGTTTTTTAAATAAAATGCTAACTTGCACATATTTTACAAACTAACTTTCATATACCGGTAGTAAAAATCTTTAAGAACACAATAATTAGTGTTTACATTTTTTTCTTTATTTTATTCCGGAATGTTTCTTTAATATAAATTTATTTAGAAAATAGAACTATGAATTCTCCACGGAAAAAAAATAAACATATGGAAAACATTGGGGCCAAATTTTCTGAGGAATGGAGTGTTTTTTGTAATACTGTCTCCATAGCTCACATACTGTACGTGACCCAAAACATACCCAGAATGGAATTGATCAATTCTCAATACACTTATTTATTCACTTTGTCTCTATTTATTTTTCTTCAAGAAACCACACCCAAACAAAAACTGCTTAAGGGTCGGATCCAATTGCAGACATTTCCCTTTTCTTGGCTAATTTTGACAAATAGTTGTGAAATGTTTTCGGATGTCAATAGTGGTAGATGGCTTGAAAATAAGCTGATGGACTAGCTGTAGACACATCTTCATAAATCTCAACATGAGGTTGTAAATCTGATACCGTAAAAATAATAAAATAGGAATCAATAGAATATGTAAAGAAAAAGAAAAACACATCAACTTCATTCATATAAATCCACTTTTTAAAATACCTGTTAAATCCCCTAGCATAGTTTCTACTGTATCCATTGCATTAACCTGCAACTTGTTATGTAAAAAAAAATACAATATTCTGTAAGTGGAATCAAGTGATATTTTTCAAACACAGAAAAGGTTTGCAAATATTCTATTATTCATTGATTATTCTGATCATTATCATAGGTCTCTTCAATAATCTGATTGCAAGTGTGTGTGTGTGTGTGTGTGTGTATACATGCTTGTATGTTATAAATACTACATGTATATACTTCAACTTTGAGCTTTGAGAATTATATATATTTGAGAGAAAATGTGAATTATTTTAATAATATTTTTTTAAATTGCATTTGGATATTCTATGGAATTAAGTGCACTACGCAATAACAATCTAGTATGTAATATGAAGACTTGTGAATAGGTGGTGTTTCATTACCTATATGACAGAAATGTTAAGATGAGAGATACTGTCTTATTTTTGACAGAAATGTTAAGAAAATGTGAAACATGAAACCATTTAGAAATATGTTCACACATTAGGATATTTATGGAAAATTAAAAGTCAAAAGTTTATAATAAAACATAATAAAAACCTCCCAAAGACTTGCTGTATTTTAAAGAATAATATTTTTGAAGATAGTAATGTGCATAATTATTATTATTTGTTTAAATCACTAAATATGACAATGATTTTTTTTCTCCTCACGAGACAAGCATTGCATCAAAATTAATGTATGTTTTAATACACGGCAGATTTACAAGCATAAACACAATTGTCTTCAATCCCTATCCGTTAGATTACACACAATTGGTTTGTTGTTTATAGCGCCAGACATTAAAGTACAGTTCACTGGGTTATAGCCAACCAAGCAAAGCTATCATAACTAAACCTAGTTAGGCCATCTTAAAGTGTTGGGCTCTATTAACCCAAGCAATTAACTAGCCGCGGGCAGAGAGTTTGAAATGAAGAAGATTTTTCTTCTCAGGAAACTGTCCCAATTGACTGAACAGGGCCAGCCAAAGTTAAGATCCCAATTAGGCTTCACAAAGATGTAGCTGAGCCTTATCAAGCCAGAGAAAATTGGAAATTAATTGGCATGATGCAGCAGTTTTCATGCTTTCCCCAACATCTGGGACAGCTTATGACACCATTACTACTAAAGGGGACATTTCAGAAACAAATGTCAATGCACAAAACACGTCTGGAGACAATTTCATAGGAGATTGTGAAATCTGAACAACGGAAACAATTAAAAAAAGGTAACTCCCAGAATAAATTTAAATTTGTATATTAAAATTCTCATGAAATATTATCCCTCGTTATTAATACAACTTATAACAATGCACGCCAATTCATTAATGTTGGTACATTTCAAGAGAAAAGTGCAATAAACTCAATCAAAAGACATGCAAAAGGAATATTATTCTTTGATATTAACTAAAATATTAACTAAAATACTTTGAAACAACCCCTTTGCCATTTCCCCCTAGCTCCACCCACAGTTCCCTCTATCAGAGTTGGTGACATCAAGGGTTAGATAACCCCTGCCTCGATAATTATCAGACCAGCTATCTCCATGTTTAGGTAACCTATCAACAACTCCACAAGAAATTAAACATTCTTGCATGTTACACATTTATTACAGCGATGATTGACTTCTAATTATTCTATCAAATTGACTCAGATAAAATCTGAAAGCTGCTTACTTTCCAGGCTTATTACACTTCATAGAAACTAGCTATCGGCACCCAATGGTTAATTCAGGCTGATAAGTTGAGTTTCTATAAGTATTAAACATTAGACAAATTACTATTTCAACTGACCATCCACTATGTCAATAGCACAAGAAAATATTAATACTTTATCAAAACTGCTTTGAATATCACGTACAATTTGCAAACATTTTACTTCATATCTTTTACAGATTACTTGTTAAAGGGGCAAGATCATACTTGCACGTATTTAATCATAATTTTTTAATATTTATTTTATTTTTCTATATAATATTA
>JAUTCA010107754.1:0-15266 GCA_032362005.1 Nodopelta heminoda | reverse complement strand
CAAGGCAAAAAACCTTTTCATAGCCGTAGTTATGGAAATATTTTTTAACACAGAAAAAGGGAAATAGAAACGATTTAGATCGAGTGTTTTGATGTTAAATTAGTATAACCTCAATAGATAGAATCCACCCTTTTGTATACGTTTTTTTTTTACTATCTTTGCCAAAACAAACGATATTCTAAAATCACTAAATCATTCTTATCAACCATAAACTTTTTTCAATCCGATATTTACTACTTTTTCTCGTTGCTTCCCTAAGTGCATCATCTATATTTACGGGCTGTAGCTCCACGGAAGACAATCCTATAATCATCTACACGGTAAGTTTTAAGACCAGTAATACCACAGTATTAGACGCTAAAAAGATAGAGAAAGGCAAGACCGTCTCCGAACCAGAGATTCCTAGCAAATCGGGATATACATTTGAAGGCTGGTACACCACGGAAAGCTTCACTGGAGCACCTTATGTTTTTAGTACGCCAGTCACTAAAGACCTTACTCTCTACGCCAAGTGGAAGACGCTACCCACACCTATGTCTACAGTCTGTACTGGTGGCGCTATGCCCGACCTAAATGCTGCTGAATTTGAATCAATCAAACCTATGTTAAAGCCGCTAAAGGTAGCCACAGGGGCTGCTCTGACCTGTCTGCACTTTTCTCCGAAAGGTACAAGCACTGCCACTGGGGCAGATTGGGATCATGCACTCTTCACAGATCAATTAAAAACTAAGCTGGATGGTATCACAGATGCTACTACTAAGGTCTACCTGCTGTTGCTAAGCAAAGGCACGTATAAGCCCACTACAGGCACGGATAGAATGGCGTCTTTTGTGATGAAAAACCATACGGCTATCATAGGTGGTTGGAATAATAACTATGTTTATGATGTTAAAGCCAATACCAGCCTGCTAAGTGGTGATATAGGGGTAGCAAATGAGAAGAGTGATAATGCCTATCATATTGTTTTTAATAACTCTAATAAGTTAAAGGCTACAACCCTATACGGTGTAACCCTAAGCTATGGCAACGCCAATGGAACAGGAGAACACAGCAAAGGCGGTGCAATGTATAATGATAATCATGTTAGTCCAAATATTATCCAATCCACCTTTACTGACAATACAGCGACTGAAGGCGGTGCCATATCTAATTATTACTGCGAGCCAAATATTATCCAATCGACCTTTAGTAATAATACGGCGACGACTAATGGTGGTGCCATTTGTAATGATTATTATGGCAATGCAAAAATCATTCAATCTACCTTCAATAATAATACAGCGACTGAAGGCGGTGCCATCAGTAATGGTGGTTCACATATAGTGGTTAGTCAATCCACTTTCAGTGGTAATAAGGCTACAAGTTTTGGTGGTGCCATCAGTAATACGTCTTCATCTTCAAAGATTTTTCAATCTACTTTTAGTGGGAATACGGCAAATAAAGGTGGTGCTATCCATAAAGATAATAGTTCAGGCAGTAATGCTAGCTTCGTATCATTATCTAACACAATATTTTGGGACAATAGCCTTACTGGGACAGGCGGTAGCGGTTCTCAAATCTACTTGAATACAATTGGCTCAGTAAAAGAAAAATTAACTCTAAACTCGATAGTCTTAAAAAGCGGTATTGCAGGTATTGGCTTTGACCCATCTCACCCAGAGAGCAAACAAATCAATAGTGATAATATTATTACCACCAATCCTAATCTAGGGGTTTTGGCGGATAATGGTGGGGCAGTACAAACCTTGGCTATTCCTAGTGGCTCAAATGCCATCAACCAAGGTGAGTATATTAAGATTAAAAATGACTATTTTGCCATTTATTACAGTAAAGATAAGAGTGCTTGGTTTGGCGACCCTCATTTAGCCACTTCTGCAACTCCAAGTGCTGATAGTTTTGATTTAACCACCGATGCTAGAGGTTATACCTTCTCTGGTAAGCCAGATATTGGGGCTTATGAATATGGAGGCACTGCTCAGTAGTTTTAAAAATCAAATACTGATGTGCGGGGAGGTGGTTTTATTGAAAATAATTAGATTTGCTTTCTAGTTGAATATTCCGATTGTAAAGTTCTGATATAGAATCTAGGTTTTTAAAAAAAAAGTGTTACATTTGTGTTAAGTGTATAATTTTAATTATTAAAAAAACCATGAATAAGTATTTTAATTTATTGTTTTCCTTTGTTCTACTTAGTTTGATGATTTTTTCATCCTATTCTTGTGAAAACAAGGATAATCCAGTGAAAACGTATACAGTGGTTTTTAACACAAATGGAGGGACAAAAATTCCTTCTAAGTCAGTTAAAGAAGGGAGTAAGGTTTTTCGTCCGGCACTTAATCCTGTTAAGGATGGTTCGGACTTTCTTGGCTGGTATGAATTAGGAAAAGACGAGATATTTAATTTCTCATCAAGAAAAATAAATCATGATTTGACAATAGAGGCTAAATGGAAACAAAAAAAATACATAATAAGTTTTGAGGTAAGAGGAGAAGGATTTCTTGATTCTGAGAAAGTTTCTTGGGGGGATGTGATTACCACACCTTCTCCTTCAAGAAGTGGATATACTTTTATATCTTGGCACACAGAGCTAGGTATTTCATTTAAAGAGAGTAATAAATTTTCTTTAGATACTCCAATAAAGAGCAGTTTAACACTTTATGCGGAGTGGGGTGGGAAGAATATAACGACTATTCCAGATTCTGTATTTAAAAGCTATCTCGTTGCTACTGTTCCAAAGGCTTTCCAAGGTAATAAAATAGATGGAGGAAGTCCTGTAGTTAAGGCTCTAAAAAAAATCAATTTATCTAAGACTTCAAATACAGGCACGTTGGAATCTTTGAGTGGTATTGAATACTTTACAGGGCTTGAGTCTTTAGAACTTATTAATGCAGGATTAACCACCATAGACCTTAGTAAAAATATCAACTTAACAAAGCTAAATTGCAAAGGAAATAATTTTTCTAATTTAGACTTAAATAATAACAAAAAACTAACAGATATTAACTGTTCTTCAAATAACGGTTTATCAACACTTACTATCATAGCATGTGTAGATTTGATTAATCTAGATTTTAGCCTTTGTAATATTTCAAATATAAATTTATTAAAAAACACACAATTATCTGTATTGAAATGTTCTAGTAATAAATTGAGCCAATTGGTCTTACCTAATCACCTAGAGTTAACGGAGATGTATGTAGATCAGAGTACTTTGACTTCTATTGATGTCCGGTCTTCTAAAAAACTTTCTAAAATACTTGTTAGTACAGAAGTTAAAAGTTTTTATGAACTTCATGTAAATGCCTCAATCATTTGCAAAGCAGCAATAAAGAACTTTCACACTATCATATCACAAGGAAGTAATAACTTTAATATAAAGACCTACTCTGATGACGGTACAAATACAGCTTCTTATACAAAGGATAATTACAGAAACAAATGTCCCTAATCAGACACTAAAACCCTATCTGCTGTAACTGAAGTTGTATGCCAAATTCTGGGTTGTCATTGGTCGTATTCCTTACGAAATTTTGAGGTAGAGGGCCTCTCCAGATAAAGTTTATTCTAAATATTCTTATGGTGCCGATTCCTATATTTTCTATTCCAAATCCGTATTCATAATATGGGTTTGGGGTGTTATATGTTATTGAGGAAGTATTAGCTTTTATATTTTTATTAGAGATGCTTCCGTATACTATATTGAAGATGGCTACAGAGCGTACTCTTAGCTTGTTTAATAAAGGAATTTTATTAAAGATATATCCATTGAAATGATGTTCTATATTTCCATAGGCATACAAGTCCATTACAAAGTCATATTGATTCATGTTTGTGAATCCTTGCCTGGCAGAGAGTGCAGTAGTGTTAGAAGACACAGGATTTAGGAGCAGTAGAGGTAGTGTTCCAAATGTTTTTCCAACTCTCACAGAATGTTCTAAGACCCCAAATCTTCCTAGTATTAATGGATAGTTATACTGAAATTGTAATTTATCATAATTCAGATTACTCTTAAGAAAGCCTTTTGTATTATTAGAGTATACAATGGAGAAAGAAGGGTATCTGTTTAAAATCAAATCTTGCTCAACTCCACTTCCTAGCACTTTTCTACGAGGCGTATATCTAAGGGAGAGATTTACAGGAGAAGTATTATATTCGGATATAGTCTTCCCTTGGTCAAGGTAGCTTACATTAAACAAACTTTGATTAGCACTAGAAAGGTATTTCTTAGAAATAGATACTCCTAATCTAAAATTCTCTGTAATAGATATCTGTGCTTTAAGTCCAAAGCTTCTTACTTTTGAAATAAAATTATCACTTCTCAAAACAACAAGACCTGCAGCAGCCTGAGAAAATACTCCTTGAGAACCGCCAAACTTATTAGAGAATACTTGTAGGTCATCTATATAGTGTAATCCAAGACGAATGTCAGGATTTTTAAAAATCATATAAGATGAGGATATGCCAAAGTTAGAACGTCTATTTCTAACGCCGTATCCATAATAAAAATATGTTCGAAACCTGTCGTTTATATTTTTAAATGTCCGAAATCCAATATTATACCGAGATCCTTCTATACCGTTATAAGTATAAAACCCAAGTATATTTCCCATATGAATGTAGTCTGTAATGGGAATATATCCAAAAGATAACACATCAACAATGTTTGCTCCAAATTGTATTTTTTTATTTTTTTGTAGTGCCTTTATAACCAATTCTACTTTCTGATTAGCCTCAGAGGAAACACTGTCAAGGAGTTTATATTTATTTATTTCTTTATTTGAATTTTTTTTAGGTTTTTCATTATAGAATTTTTTGGATTTTTCATTATCAAATATGTATTCACTGTAGGATATTTTCTTTTTAATATACAGGGTGGTAGCTTGATTGTTTCTAGATATGCTAAGCTCTATTCTAGAGAAATTATTTTTTGGAAGATAAACACTATCATTTTTTATGGTAAATATTTTTCTAAAAGTCATTTTTTTTATAAAATTGGCATTGAGATCTTTCAAGGTAGACATCTGGATATCAGTAATAGAATAGGAAGGAGAGGAGACTTCAAATGAGCCTTCAAATGCTAGACTAGAAGGGTTTTTTGGATAAAACTCTATTTTGTAGTGTTTATGCCCGTCAATATATAGACTATCTATAAGGGTATAATTATATACAGAAAATCCTGTTTTTGAGACAGGGCTCTCAAATTGATTATCTAAAATAGAGAGCGTATTTTTATAGATATTTACTTTCTCAAAGGCTTCTTGAAACTTTTCATAAAAAAATGAATTGGATTTAAAAGCTCTGACATCTTTTTTAAACAGGATGTCTGTACGATGTTTACCCAGTTTATTATTTACATAATGGCGTTCTATGATTTGTTTTAGATTTAGTGGCGTTTCGTATTTATCATGGTCATTTATTTTTTTTTCTATCATATATTTAGATAGGCTATCTTTATCTTTAAATATACTTAAAGTTTTGACGAGTTCCTTAGAGAAATCCCCTCCAAACTCTATAGAGGATAGTTTCTGATATTCATAAATATCTTCTAATTCTAATCCATTGATTTTACGCCTGTTCCATATTTTTTTTAGAATAGGGTATGCAGGGTTTTCTTTTTTCCTTAGTCTTTTTTTTGATCTTATAACGACTATTTCGTCAAGAAAGTTAATCTTCTTTAGTTTGATGACTACTTCACTCTCTATAGAAGGCTTTATAGATATAATCTTTTTTTGGTAGTCTGTGTGTAGTACTATAATTTCGTTTTGACTAGGCTTTAAATGGATTAAAAATTTTCCAACTGAGTCTGTTCTCGTGTGGATTTTGTAGTCCGCAGTGCTTACATAAGCATCTACAATAGGTACTCCTAGATTATCAATCACAAGACCTCTCACGGACACCTGAGATAGTGAAATAATAGGAAGTAGCAGCAGTCCTATGATGACCGTTGTGATTAGTTTTTTTTTATATTTAAAATGATGAGTTATGATATCTAAAAGAAATAAAAGGATAAAAAAGCATATAATCTAAGTAAAACATAAAGACTTTTTAAAAATTTAAAATACCAAATCTAAATAGACTTGACGATGGGGTGCAAATTTAGAAAAATAAAACATGAATTCTACCTATTTTTAGTGTCTTTAGATAATCTTAATTCTTTATAGGATATTAGTAAGAAAGCTATAACAAATATTATGAAAGCTGAGAGGGCTATTTTGCTTCCATTTTTTACAACTTCAGGTTCAAAAGAAAAAGTGATGGTGTGTTCTCCTTTTGGTATATTTAGGGCTCTGAGAAGGTAATTTACTTTAAAAAAATTAGATTCTTTTTTGTCAATCTCTACCTTCCAGCCTTTAGGATAGTATACCTCAGAGAAAACAGCTAATCCATGATTTTTATTTTTACTCTTGTATATCAGTTTGTCAGGACGGTGAGCAAATAGAGTTATAGAAGCGGTAGAGTCTACTGTAAATTTAAAAGGCATGTTTTTTTGAACACTTCCCGTTTGGGTTACGGCTCTTTTTTTATTATTTAGGGTATCCAGAGTGAGAAATACATCATCTGCTTCAGAGAGAATAGAGAGATGCTCCACAAACCATGAATTTCCATTAGCCTTTAGGTTTGGTATAGCCTTGTCTTTCTGTATGATATATTTGACATTAAGCATATTTAGAATATTTCTGTACCCATCCGTTTTCGGCGTTATTTTATAGTCAAAAAGATTTTGAAGTCTTTTAGGCTTTGCTGCGTGATACCCTCCAATGGAGTTATGAAAGTAAGATGTTCTAGCACCATTTATCCCAACTCTTGGTTCCCATACTCTATACCAACTTTTATCTTTCATGATTTGCAAATCTGCCTTAGTGGGCTTAAAAGACATTTGCTTTATATCAGATGAGAAATGAGAGTCATTGACGTACCTTTTATTTATTGACCACAAATCAAATATGATTAGAAAAGAGAGTAATAGGATGGAGTTGCGTTTACGTATTTTACCTTTTATATACCCAAACAAAATTAGTGCAGAACCTATTAGGAAAGTAAGGGTTCGGAGTAGATCTTGGGTGTAAATAGCTTTCCTGTCAAGTCGAATCATTCTCATAACTTCTTTCCCAAAATATTGTTGGTAAGAGTAGTCTGAGGCGTTTTTAAAGTCTAAAGTGCTTTTAAATAAGAATAGCATAGCTATCACCCCAAAAGTGATAATACTAGCCCATTTTAGTGAATTATATTTTTCTTTTTTCTCTTTAGAAAAAAAATTATGCAGACCTATTGTAGCAAATATGGGTATGCAGAGTTCTAGAAGCACTTGGATGGAACTTACAGATCTAAACTTGTTGTAGTAAGGAAAATAGTCAATCATAAAACCCGTTAAGAGATTAAAGTTTTTGCCCCACGAGAGAAGTAGTGAGACTATAATCCCTGAGATTAGCCATTTTTTAGCAACACCATTTGTAGAGAATAACCCTAAGACAAATAAAAACAAGATTACAGCTCCTAAGTAAGCGGGAGCAGCTACGATAGGTTGCTCACCCCAGTAGGTAGGCAGTCCAGTAGAGAAATCTAGAGCCTGACTCCTAGGAACGCCTTCTTTTAGGAGAAATCTGTACGTGTGAGAGTCTTTTCCTATGTTTTCACTATTACTTCCCCCTAATAGTCTAGGAACAAAGAGATCTAAGGTTTCAAAAACACCATAGCTATACGTTGTAATATAGTCTTTCTCCAGTCCATTCATTCTAGATTTAGGAGAGCCATTAGGTTTTAACTTTAATTCGCTTTGCCCTCTAGTACTCCACGAAGCATACTCTTTGGTAGACATTATACTTGTTGCATTCAGGAGAATAGCTAATAAGATAGCGGAAGCGACTATTCCCATTTTTTTAAAAAAGGAGAAATATCTTCTGCTTTTAGTTGATTCAATAAAAGTAATTACTCCAAAAATGAGGATAAGAATCATGAGATAGTAGGTCATCTGATAGTGATTAGCACTTATCTCTAGAGCCATGGCTAGAGTTGTTAGGAGAAACCCTATCCTGTATTTCTTTCCAAAAACAAGAAGTATACCAGAGAGTACTAAAGGGAAGTACCCTATGGCATGAGCCTTGGCATTATGTCCAACGCCTAAAATTATAATTAAATATGTGGAGAGACCAAACCCCAGTGCTCCTAGAATGGCTATTTTGTAATCTATTTTCAACACCAACATTAGGATATAGAATGTGATGAAGTACAGAAAAAGATAATCCGCAGGTCGAGGTAAAAAACGAATAGCATGATCTATCTTTTTGATGTAGTTATGAGGATAGTTAGCTCCTAAAAGATAAGTAGGCATTCCGCCAAAGGCACTATCTGTCCAGTAGGTTTCCTCTCCTGTTTTTTTATGAAAATCCTTTTGTTGTTTAGACATCCCAATATACTGACGAATATCGCTTTGGATTATTTTCTTGCCTTGTAGTACAGGGGAGAAAAAAATCAATGAAATAACTATAAAAACTACTAGTGGTAGTAAATATTTGTAAATAAGCTTTAGGGTCATAACTACTCTATTTCTTCAAAATCTATATAGTCTCCTTTATAGTTATCTTTTTTCTTTTTCTTCTTCTTAGCTAAAGGTTGGGTAGGGGGGGCTTTCATCTTTCTCTCCATTTTCCTGATAGCATACCTTAAAATATAGGGTAGTAACCTGATGAAAAAACGAAATAGCATTATTATAAATAAAATAATAAATAAAACGCTAAAGAGTCCTGTAAATGACATCTGTTCCATAAATAAAAAATATAATTTAAGTTTTTCTCATGATCTCCCTTGGTTATATATTCCATTTTTCAGAGAAACTATGGACAAATATAAACAATAGAATCTATGTTAAGAGTTACTAGTAGTAAAAAAAGCTGTGTATCAAAAATTTTGTTTAAAAATAATCATAAGACCATACCTTTGCGTAAACTTGTAGCGTGAAAAAAATAGTTCGTATTGGTAACGCTTCTGGATTTTGGGGAGATGACCTTTCTGCTTTTCAGAGACAGCTGTTGGGAGGACATCTAGACTACCTCACCGCTGATTTTCTAGCAGAAGTCACTATGAGTGTCCTTCAGAAGCAGCAGCAGAAAGATGATAACCTTGGCTATGTTCTAGATTTTATAGATGTGATGGAAGAAATAGCCCCCCATCTTTTAGAAAAAAAAGTAAGAATCATTACTAATGCAGGGGGTAATAATCCTACGGCTTGTGGTAAAAGATTAATAGAGCTTTTAGAAACACTTAAAATTCCCTTATCTGTTGGTATTGTAGAGGGCGATAATATATATGGTGATGTTAAAAATTGGCATCAAGAGGGAGAAGCATTTACCAACACCGAAACTTTGGAGTCTTTCGATGTGATGAGAGATAATCTACAGAGTGCAAGCGTATATTCTGGAATGTGGACTATGGTGGAGTTACTTAAACAAGATGTAGATATCATCATTGCAGGTCGAGTAGCAGACCCCGCTATGACGATGGCTCCGCTAGCTTATGAATTTGGGTGGAAGCAGAATGATTGGAATAGCCTTGCATCTGGGCTTGTTGCAGGACATGTTTTAGAATGCGGTGCACAGGGCTCAGGAGGTAATTATACAGACTGGCATAAAGTGAAAGAATGGAAAAATTTTGGCTATCCTATAGTGGAAGTGTCTCATGACGGTAGTTTTATTGTGACGAAGCATAAAAATACAGGGGGGCTTATCACAGAGGATACTGTGAAGGAGCAGTTACTCTACGAGATTTCTAACCCTAGTTGCTATATAAGCCCTGATGTGGTAGTAGATTTTACAGGACTTACGGTGGATCAGATTGAAGAAAACAAAGTTAAAGTATCAGGAGCTAGAGGTATGCCATCGACTCATACGCTTAAGGTCTCTATGGCCTATCAAGATGGCTTTACTTCATCAGGGTCTATTATTATAAGCGGAGATAAAAGTGTAGAAAAAGCAAGAGTATTTGAGTCTATATTTTGGGAAAGATTAGATTTAAACTTTGAAAGAAAAGACACTTCTTATGTGGGATTTAATAGCTGTCATAAACAGATGGCTCGTTATGAAGACTCTAATGAAGTGCTTTTGAAGTTTTCAGTTTATGATAGAGATAGAAAAAAAGTAGAACTATTTTCCAAAAAAATATCATCACTTATTCTCAGTGGACCACAGGGCGTAGCTGTTACAGGAGGCCGCCAAAAGGTTAGAGACGTGATAGGATTTTGGCCAGCTCTTATTAAGAAGAGTAAGGTGAATTTTCGAATAAAAAATCTTAGTTTAAAAGAAAGTCCATGGACAGAAATTGCTTCTGAAACAGGTTTTGAAGATAGTCCTAAGGAAGCTGCCCTTTCTCAGATTAGTAATGACACTTTGAAGATAAAACCGTATGTGTTTGATAAAACACATAAAGTTAAGATAATTTCTATTTGTTTGGCTCGTTCAGGAGATAAAGGTAACACCACTAATATAGGACTCATTTCTAGAAATGCACAGATATATGATTTTATAAAAAAATATATTACCGCAGATTTTGTTAAAAACTGTTTTAGCGATATATGTAAGGGAAGAGTGCTACGTTACGAATTAGAAAATTTAAAGTCCCTTAATTTTTTATTAGAAAATTCTCTTGACGGTGGAGGAACAAAGTCTTTGTGGATAGATGCCCAAGGGAAGACCTATGCGGCAGCACTTCTCAATCAAGAGATAGATATACCAAATGACATATACCAATCTATACAATAAGTAATTATGTACAAACATCCAGCTTTATCACCAGAACATGACACTATTAGAGAGTCTATCAGAGAGTTTGCTGAAACGATTATTAAGCCTAAGGCCAAGGAGCTAGATGAGAAGGAAGAATTTTCGGTAGATCTTGCAAATAAAATGGGAGAAATAGGGCTCTTTGGTATTAATTGCCCGTCAGAGTATGGGGGTGCGGGCATGGATACACTATCTTACATCATAGCTGTAGAGGAAATGGCTAGAGTTGATGGCTCTCATGCAGCCACTGTTAGTGCTCATAACTCACTGGGGATAGCGCCAATACTTAATTTCGGAACTAAAGAACAAAAAAGAAAGTACCTCCCTTCACTGTGTTCAGGGCAACATCTTTGGGCATTTGGACTCACTGAACCAGATGCAGGTTCGGATTCTAGAGCCTCGAAAACTACAGCAGTGTTAGAGGGAAATTCTTGGATAATTAATGGCACTAAAACATTTATTACAAATGGTTCGTCTCATATAAATAATGGTTTTACTGTACAGACCATAACAAGAGGAAAAAATAAATCTACTTTTAATACCATAATAGTAGAGAAAAATACTCCAGGTCTTCACACGCGTACAATGCACAATAAACTTATGTGGCGTGCCTCAGACACTGCAGAAGTTTTTTTTGATAATGTTCGAGTTCCAAAAGAAAATTTATTAGGCAGTGAAGGCGAAGGTTCTAAAATAATGCTAAATACACTAAATGGAGGTAGACTCTCCATAGCTGCCATGGGATTAGGTCTAGCTCAGGGAGCCTATGAGATGGCTCTGAAATACGCTAAGGAACGAAAGCAGTTTGGAAAGCCAATAGCAGAGTTTCAAGTGAACTCATTTAAACTGGCTGATATGGTAACTAAGATAGAGCATGCTAGAAATACACTCTACAAAGCTTGTTGGCTAAAAGATAGGGGAGAGCCATACTCTCTAGAGTCTTCTATGTCTAAACTCTACTGCTCTGAAATAGCTCGCGAGGTCGCAGATGAGGCTGTTCAGCTTCACGGGGGGTATGGTCTTATGAAAGAATATGATATTGAAAGGTTTTATAGAGACCAGCGTATTTTACAAATAGGAGAGGGGACATCAGAGATACAACGGATTATAATTTCCAAACACATCTTATCAAAATGACACCAAGAAAAGTAGTTATAGCATCAGCTTTAAGAACGCCTATAGGAAGCTTTATGGGAAAATTATCTTCTGTGAGTGCTCCTAAACTAGGGGGTATGGTCATTAAAGCTGCCTTAGAGAAAATCAACCTAGATCCAAGATTACTTGATGAAGTGATTATGGGTCAGGTCTTACAAGCGGGAGTGGGACAAGCTCCTGCTCGACAAGCTGCAATTTACGCAGGGATACCTCATCATGTCCCTGCCACTACGGTTAACAGAGTGTGTTCATCAGGTATGAAGGCTGTGATTTATGCCATTCAGTCTATTGCTTTGGGAGACGCTGATATAGTTATTGCAGGAGGGATGGAAAATATGAGTTTGACACCTCATTATCTTTACAGCCGATTACCTAGAAAATTTGGAAAAATACCCCTTATTGATGGTATAGAGAAAGATGGTCTCACAGATGCTTATAATACAAAAATGATGGGTGTTTTTGCGGATATGTGTGCTCAAAAATATAACATATCTAGAGCCTCTCAAGATGCATTTGCTATAGAGTCCTATAAGCGTACTGCTCAGGCATGGGCATCTGGTTTTTTCTCAAAGGAGACCATTCCGATTGAAGTTCCTCAAAGAAGAGGACGTACCACAACCGTATTTGAAGATGAGGCGTATAAAGATGCAAAATACGACAAAATACCAACACTTTCTCCTGCTTTTTCTAAGGATGGTACAGTAACAGCAGCAAATAGTTCCACTATGAGCGATGGTGCTGCTGCTTTAGTATTAATGTCTGAGGAGAAGGCCATAGCACTGGGAATAAGCCCTTTGGCAAATATTCTTACTTATGCAGAGGTCTCTTGTCAACCAGAGTGGTTTACCATAGCACCAGAGAAAGCACTAGTAAAGGCTTTGAAAAAAACAAAAATCATTCTAAATGATATAGATTTTTTTGAAATTAATGAAGCATTCTCTCTTGTCAGCATAGTGAATGCAAAGCTTTTAAACTTAAATTTTGATAATGTTAATGTCAATGGAGGTGCGGTATCTCTTGGACACCCACTTGGTTGTTCGGGGGCAAGAATCTTAGTGACACTTGTAAATACCTTACTTGAAAACGAAGGGGAGTTAGGAGCTGCTTCAATCTGTAATGGAGGTGGAGGGGCTTCCTCTATCATAGTTTCAAAAGGATAACATATTTTTCAGATATAAGGTGTGCTTTTTCTATCTATTTTAATTAAAAAGATGTAAATTCGCAAAATATTTTTAACCCACGAATTAATGTCACAAGCAAAAGGTACAATTGTTAAGATTATAGGTCCAGTAATAGATGTAAAGTTTTCTTCAAAAAATGACCTACCGAATATTTATGACTCTCTTGAAGTTATAAAGTCTAATAAAGATAAATTAATTTTAGAGGTGCAGTCTCATATTGGTGAATCTACCGTACGCACAGTATCTATGGACTCTACTGATGGACTTAGTAGAGGTATAGAGGTCACTGCTATGGGTGTGCCTATCCAAGTGCCTGTTGGAGATGAGATATATGGAAGGTTATTTAATGTCGTTGGAGACCCCATAGATGGTTTAGAAGCTTTACCAAAGGAGGGTAAGAATGGGCTTCCTATACACAGAGAAGCACCAAAGTATGAAGATTTGACTACCGCAACAGAAGTGCTTTACACTGGTATCAAGGTTATTGATCTCATAGAACCTTATGCTAAGGGAGGTAAGATTGGACTTTTTGGAGGGGCTGGTGTAGGTAAGACAGTTCTGATACAAGAGCTCATCAATAATATAGCCAAAGGACATGGTGGGCTTTCTGTTTTTGCAGGAGTCGGAGAGCGTACTAGAGAGGGGAATGATTTGTTGAGGGAAATGTTAGAGTCTGGTATTGTGAAGTATGGAGATGAGTTTATGAAATTGATGGAGGAGGGGAAATGGGATTTGTCAAAAGTGGATAAAAAAAGTCTAAAAGAGTCCAAAGCTACATTTGTATTTGGTCAGATGAATGAGCCTCCTGGGGCTCGTGCACGAGTGGCTCTATCAGGACTTTCTATGGCAGAGTATTTTAGAGATGGGGCAGGAAGCAGTCAGGGAAAAGATGTATTATTTTTTATAGATAATATATTTCGTTTTACCCAAGCTGGATCTGAAGTTTCGGCACTTTTAGGCAGGATGCCTTCAGCTGTGGGATACCAGCCCACTTTGGCTACTGAGATGGGGACGATGCAAGAGCGAATTACTTCCACAAAGAAAGGCTCTATTACCTCTGTGCAAGCGGTATATGTTCCTGCGGATGACCTTACTGATCCAGCACCAGCAACGACTTTTTCGCATTTAGATGCGACAACAGTACTCTCTAGGAAGATTGCAGAATTAGGGATTTACCCTGCAGTAGACCCTCTAGATTCTACATCTCGTATACTAACAGAAGATATATTAGGCAAAGAGCACTATAAATGTGCAGAAAGAGTGAAGAATCTGCTACAGCACTATAAAGAACTTCAAGATATTATAGCCATACTCGGTATGGAAGAACTCTCAGAGGAAGATAAGCTCTCTGTGGGACGAGCTAGAAGAGTGCAAAGATTCTTATCACAACCCTTTCATGTGGCAGAACAGTTTACGGGAATACCAGGTGTCCTTGTAGATATAAAAGATACGATTAAAGGGTTTAATATGATTATTGATGGAGAACTTGACCATCTTCCAGAGGCAGCATTTAACCTCAAAGGAACTATAGAGGAGGCTATAAAGTCTGGAGAAGAAATGCTTTCTAAGCATAAATAAACTTTGCTTAAAAAAGCCTTTAATAACACTATTTGTGAATAATAACTTTACAAGAAATAGAAAAACACAAGAAAATTTTATTTAACGATTAAAAACGTGATTTTTTTAATATCAAATTATGAATTTACAAATTATATCACCTGAGTCTGTGCTATATGACGGTGCTGCGACTTCTATAGTAGTCCCTAGCGTCTTAGGAGAGTTTGAAGTTCTTGAGAATCACGCTCCAGTGGTCTCCATATTGAACAAAGGTAAAGTAAAGCTAAAAGGAGTGTCTGAGGTAAGTGAATATTTTAAAACATCTTCTTTAGGTAAAAATTCGGAAAAATACATAGAATTATCCATAGTTTCTGGGGTGATAGAGGTGGATAATAACAAAGTAGTACTTGTTGTAGAGGTCTAGAGATTTCTTTATTTGACTACGTGAAAAGTGTAAAATTTTAAAGTGATTAACTTTTAATTTATCACTAATTTTTATTTAACAGAGTAAATAGTGTTAAGTAAAAACATCCTAAAGCATTTTATAAAGCAAGACTATTAAGAATTCCAATGCTTAATGATTCCCTTTCTCAAGTTTGTC
>JAUTCA010106643.1:0-15298 GCA_032362005.1 Nodopelta heminoda | reverse complement strand
ATATTGATTTGGAATATGAAACATTGCCTAATATGTTGTGTCATCTAGCTTGTATGTTTATGTCTTGTGAAATGTCTCATTTGTATGTTGTATAATCATAAGCATAAATCATCTAGCTTCTAGCGAAGTGGGTGAAAATCAATATATTCCCACCTACGTCAAGGAAAGCAGATTCAGTATATTTGGTTTCTCAAGAACTGTCGAGTATGTATGATACATTGACGGGCTTGTTATCACATGCCTTCAAATCGGAAGACTATCACATTCATGTATTTGCTTTCCATATTGATTTAGCCTTGGTAGGTTTCTACATTCGTTTGACAAACGAGTGTTTATTTATATACGTTCTCAGAGGCAATGTTCACGAAGTATAGATCGACACGATGAGGTTTGACTGTAGTTACTTATGCATAATATGTATTTTGAGGTAGATCTGCATGCAGTCATTGCACTAATTCAAAGGCCTGGTACACGAGCGTGTTGTTCTATTGCTACTTTTGTCGGATATGGTTTAAACGTTCGCTAGACCCAAACTATTCCCCGCTCACTTACCTACCTACTTACTTAGGTGGTGTTCCATTGACAATGTTGGACGCACATTCTGGACACGGGGTGGCTCGTTTCTAGTTGTTCTGTCTGTACTTTCTGTCCGACGCATGCGTAGTTACCAAGGATCAACACCGCACAGTGACTGCGCATGCGTCGGAAAGAAAGTACACACAGAACAGTTAGAAAGGAGCAGCCCCCTGTCCAGAATGTGCGTCCAACACTGTCAATGGAACACCACCCTACTGTTTCACTCACTCACTGAGTCACTCACTCTTTCACTCACTTACTAGTACTCACATCCCTGGTTAGGCATCACGATGCACAGCGTACATAGAATAGATACTTCCATGTTATCTTCCCTACCCATATCTTCTGTGTATAATGTCAGATATGCGGACGATGTTGCTCTACAAAATACCAAGTGCAAGTGCCTTGGACACGTGTAACAGCATGCACTTGAATATCATCTGAACGCTCCACATTCAAGGAATGCCAAGAAAGCAAATGTCAAGGGAAAAGTAACGAGCTTGATTTTAGGAACGTGAATATTGAATGCATTAAATAGTAGGCTACGTATGTCAATCAAATGACAACACTAACATAAAGACGATGACAGGCATCGTCAGTTTAACGGTAATGACTTGGTGGTTTATATGGCAGTGTAAAGTAATGTTATACTTCAACAGATGCGTTTTTCTTAGTTTGGAAGATAATTGCTGTCAATAAATAATTCCCGGAGGGAAGTAGATAGCTATTTATTATTTATTTATCTGAACTCGAGTTGTTATTGTTAAAGATAACCAATAACAGAATGTAGATGTTTTGTTTCTCGTAGAAATAAAACATATTGATTTCCACGACACCTTCCTGCACTTAACAAATGGAACCAATTATATTCATTGTATCCACGCTTGCTATTTCAGTCACGCGGGTGTTCATTACTTATCTAATGTCCACCATCTGACGGTCATCCTCCACTCTGATAGTTATTAGTACGCGACCAGGGGCGCGTTCAAAGACACAAGCGCTGAGTAAGCCACTTAGCTAAACTGGTCCCCTGTCCCATGTACGGTCCATGCGACTCGTGAGACAGTGGCTAGTTTGGTAAGCCGCTTGCAAGCCGCTTGCGTGTTTGAACGATCCCGTGTATAATGGTCAGTTCTAGTGGACATACCAGTTATCTGTCTACAAGTACGGTCGATGCCACCGCCAATAATCGCTTCGTTCGATTACTGACCCATTAATTTATACTTATTTCGGATGACTTTTGAACTTTTAGGAGTTCCATATACAAGCATTCATTATCAGGTCATTTCAGTACTAGTATATTCTTCATTTATTCATCCACACATTCATAATACACCGTTTATCATCTACACTTCATTAGCTTCAAACTATGTTTCACTGGCTTCATATCCATTTCACTGGTTAGTTCAAATGTCTGTGTATTACCTTCTTCCTAATCTCTGTGAGATGAGGTTTAATTAAATACTGACATGGTGAACTATTACTAGCAGGTGTGCTAGACAACGTACGGAACATTTACTATGAGATTTTACGTTAAACACATGCTACCTCTACAGATCCACGTTTGAATGGGACGTTGAAAAGGGCAATAGCAAAGTCCTAGGTGTATATGTACTTCAATAGTTCGATTCATGTTACTCACATTAGTTGGTATGACACAATTACCAAAGTAGAAAAGTCGTTTGTGCAGTTAATAGTATTAACGTACCATTCAAATGAAAATTGACAGTAATTTGTAAGTCAACAGTATAGTTGTTTGCAAGGATATCAGAATTGTTTAGTTTATGTATCGTTTATATTCACAATCAACTTGTGTTTGCATATATAAATATATATAAATACAATTATGCATGTATCACACATTACCAGCAGAATACCCTCTGATGTGTACACGACCTAAGCTGCCACGTTCCAGAGTTGAGGTCAACATTCACAGTACCATCTCATCCTACCTGGTACCCAATACCTGCTGTCTGAACAGTAGAGACATTTTCAGACGAAGTCAAATTTTAAATTGATACCACAAATAGTTCGTCATGTGCCTCAGCTCAATGAATAGCAGAAACTAGGCAAGCTGAAATCCACACACTAGCCGGTACCGATCATGCTTGCCTTCCATACTGAGCTGTCTCTATATAATACAATATACAGTATGTTATTGTGAAGCTACGACTTACATAGTGCTATACTATACGATGGTTCTGTGGTTCTGGGACCTGAGCGGTCTCCATACCTTATCAATATCACATGTCGCAATCCTGTGATAAACACTGTTGATTAATTTTAGAATTACATCACGTATTAACATTTTATCAATTATAGTTCAAAGAAAGTTACCAGTGATGTATCAAAGACTGGGTTTATTTTCTAATTCTATTGAAAAAAAGCCATATCCGATTTAGTTGACCAGTTTCGACCGAAATTCTAGCTTTGGTATACAGGTCAATCCGTGTAGTAGAACATCGTTCGTGTGGTCAGTTTTAGAAGGTGGTTCACTCCGTTCACGTCATAATTCAGCAGGATGCGACTGTCATGAAGCAGCCAGATGTGTTTTCAGCGTGTGTGACGTAAACCAGATCAGACGAATGCCCGCTGATATGATTAAAGAGATATCCAAAGAAGCAGAGAACAGCTTCTTATGAAACTCTTCGTTCTCTGATAGGAAAATAGCCAATACCCCATGCTAAGCTTCCAGTTGAAATCCAGACAGACAAAAAATGTATTATCCGGGATATAATACGCCAGACATATTGCTGAAAAAAATAGTATTGGGGGCTTTAAGGAATCAGTGACAAGGAAGTTATAGAAAAGTACAATCTTCCAATCATGCCGTGTTTTTCAGTTATATTTTTACAAATTGTATCGGAGTTCAAGTGTTATTAACTCTATATTAGTTCTTCATAATATAAAATATAACATTTATTGAACAATCAATATAAATTTCTCCCATTAGTAGTCTTACCGGAAATTGGCAATGTCACGTGAGAATAACTCGAATACCTCACGTGACAGTAACTCGAATACTAGTAACTCGTGAAGATGGTGTCAGTTTTGAGCAGATACATATAATTGTCTGTCATGTTCTACCTGAGCGCGCCAGACAGCTGCTGTTTCTATCTATATGCAATGACATAAAGCAGGTTGTGCATGTCTGGTATCGTAATAAAAATAGTTTTGTTCTGCAACAACTTGGCATGTATTCATACGCTCACTGTATTGCGAGGATAGTCTGACTTGTCGTGTACGTGGTATGTCGTTGCATTGCATAACGGTACTATAGTGTTGCTATTAGTGCATATACAGTTGAACTAGTGCATGATACACAATTAAGGATAACATAATACAGTACTGGAGCCCGTTGCACGACGCTCTTGTAGGATACAACTATTGTAACGTCAACGCTTTCTATTGTGGCGGGAGCCCAGTTACAACTATTGTAGCGCTACAAGAGCGTCGTGCAACGGGCTCCTGACTATTAAAAGCTGCAGTATATATTTGAAAAATAACGCGTGTTATAATTTAGCATTTTTATTCCAAAAGTAAAAATACATTTAATTTCTTGCCTGCGAAACAATCATATACCCGGAGGCTTGTGAGGAAATCTAACTACGGATTCCATAAATAAAGTTAATGTGATTGGTATTTACATTCAATAACGGTCACCGGTGGTATCACATACAAACGTAGGTATCCGTTCACGATGTATCATTAAAGTAGAAATAGAATCCAAGACCTAGGGTTTCATTATACGCAGACCAAGGGTATTCTTTCGAAATACTTCAACCAATGTCACGGGAACTTTAGCTAAAACGAAGTTTAAAAAAATAAAACAACAACAAAAACACATACACGATAGTATGGTTGTACTGTTAATGTCTGACCTATATACTGGCTAATAATAACTGTACCAAAACATAATCGTGAATGCATGCATAACCTAAATAAAAGCTTATGATTGTTGTGTATGTGTGCAATACTTACCTAGACCTACCATGTTTAAAGCATGCATACTTAACATATAATTTATGTCGTGATAATAACTTAAACTCATATATTATTAAAGAGCGTAGGTACTTAAGCGAGGCGTCTCACATGTTCAGAAGGGATTGAAGGAGGAACGACGTTACGTATGTATACGGTTGTATACTCCCCAGGGATCGGAGAAGCAACGTGAGAGCACACTGATATATTGGCATTATATAGTGATATGGTCACGTTCAAGCGTAGATTTGACTCAATATTAATGTGCACATTATTATTATTATTATTATACTAGTAGTCCATACCCGGTTTTTGTGGTTAATATCCACATTTGGACAGATAAGTGCTTATTGTAATGTAATTATGACATCACGTCATACGTTGACCCTATGTTGACACATCTATGCGGTTATCTCTGTTTACCTTCTGATACAAGCTCGTCCTCTGTCCGAGTTGATTCGTTACACAGAGCGGACTTCAGCAGAAATGCTGGCTGACATATTACTCGTGGGTATTCCTCTAGTATACAGAACATAAGCAGAACAACAGCTAGTTGTTGTAACGAGGTAAGTGAATGATGACAGGGTAGGGACTGTTGTGTAAGTCGATGTTTTAGCTGACCAAGAGATTTCGTGTTCTAAGTGTTCTCTCTTGCGCGTATGTCTATGTATATATTATTGTATATGTATGTCTGCAGTGTTTAAAGTATGTGTGCACATGGACACTACTCGTGACCGAACCCATACGGTAGGCATAGACAGATAGACAATATTTATATATATATCGTAATGTAATTATCCATGTACATTCTATAGAGCATTATTATCCATCTTTCTAGTTTGCTCCACGTTGTTCAGTCCACTAGACTTTGCTATTAGTTTACTATTCAATTCAATAGCGTCAACACCACAGACCAATGGTAAACATTACCGCGGATTTTATTGATGTGTGATTATTATAATAAACCTATACCAAGCGACATCAAATTGATCCAGGGCTATTGGGATAGTTAATGAACATAATGTTTATTCTGATTAGAGCTACGGGTGAGATTATGGATGAGTGTGTACACGGAGTACGGTGCGGTGTAGTTATCTGAGGTAGACGTACTTGTACTCTGTATACACGTACACTGTAACGCTTCTAAGCTGATTGCAATGTAATAGTATTCTGATATGATATATATAGTATTAGTGGAGATTCTGATAGTAAACCTGCATATTTGTGTGTGTGTGTGTGTGTGTGTGTGTGTGTGTGTGTATGCGTGTGTGTACGTGTGTGTGTGTGTGTGTGTGCGTGCGCGCGCGCGCGTGTGTGTGTGTATGTGTGTGTGCATACGAAATGTGTTTTTTAGAACTGTGCATACGGAATGTGTTTTTTAGAACTGTTCATACCCACCCTTTACACGAAACCACAGTAGTGATATGGATTCTAGTTTTAGATTATAATGATGTGAATCGCCACACTACCAGAAGAACGTGCATCTAGATTGGCTATCTACCAAGTGGCTGTTGAGTGCTTCACACCGGAGTTGTTGATCAAGGAAGTAAGGAATCGTTTTTGATGAAACCTAAAAAGTACTGAGAAGTTGATAGCTAGTGTCACGTCATGCCTGACAACAACTTTATTATTAACAGAAAAATGTAGAAAGTATTCCCAGGTTGAGACTCAAATTTCATCATTACAATAGACAGAAATAGCAAACATTTAAAACCACTTCCCACTCTGAGCCAAACGTCAGTAATAGTTAGATAATGTCAGCAAGTACAGTTTGTTTTATCATATTAAGTTCGACACAGTTGTCGAAGATATGGAAACAAGTTCCGTCCGTCTGTTCGTCCATTCCGTTCCCATGTATGCCTCGGAAGTACCGGTAACATGATTACGAAAATGGGTCTATTGTTGAGCTTATATATGGTGATCAAATTACGTTTTATTCTTGGGGCAACTTACTTCCGCATTATTCTGTTTGACATGTATGCAAGCGTTATTGCTGTCTGTGTATAATCTCCTAAGAACTTTTGAGAAAGATTAGATATAATTATCTGTGGAATAGGCAAGCACACAAGCGGTAAACTTGACAAAATACCTTAACATTGGATACTACATGTGTATATGTATCTCTCTGAACCCTTTGACATCATGTTATTGGATTCAATGTACTTTTTATGACTTTTCCAAGGATGACAATTATATATTCATTGGATTTTGGGTTGTATGTTGCAGGCATCTGGACCAAATGATTGAAATAGTTTAATAATAATAATAATAATAATAATAATAATAATAATAGTAATAATAATAATAAATAACAATAATAATAATAGTAATAATAATAATAAATAACAACAATAAGAAGAAGAAGAAGAAAGAATAAGAAATAAATAAATAGCAATAATAATAATAAACAATAATAAATAGTAATAATAATTATATGTAATGCACCACATTACAGTTTAGACAGCCATACTTACAATGTTATCAGCACACATATACCTGCATGCATTTGCATAACTATATATGCATTTAATATTCGTGACCAGATGTCACACTGACATTGCATCCAGTTGTGTGATGATCAGACGCTGTATTTTCGCAAGGCCGTAATACCGGAAGCTGAAAATAAAATGCATCAAGATGTTCATGCATACTATAATTTTTTCTTTGAAAATCTATGTCTTGTATTATGTGACAGCAGTGCACTGGAGGTGTTTATACGAATACCTGCTGCTATTACTAGCCAGATTGACTGGTCGTCCCAGATGTCTCTAGAACTAATCAACTCGGCTATTGTCACATTGATCCGGTTGACAACTATCATGACCATTTCTTGACATCCACTATCGATTCCTTCACCTCATAGATGTTCAGCTCTCTCTTTCCAAATTCTCCTTTCACAGTAAACGGTATCTTTGCTTTTTATGTCGTGTTGAGGCACCTCACGTGATAATTACATGTCTCAATTCGTTGATGGTTTAATCCTAGTTGGACAATATGTACGTGTCTTGGCGCGTAGGAGGAGACGCGACTCTCATTGGTCGCAAGACATTGTCGGGGAAGTTGACATTCATCAAGAAAAAACAGGTTAAACAGTTCCGCGGATTCCAATTGGTTGACCGTGTAGCTACCCTGGTCTGCAGGTTCTTCTCCGATGAATATGGATTAGACTGAAGGGGGAGTACTTGCATGGCAATCAATGGTAGTCGGGTTTTGGTGTTCTATATCTTACTGGAAGTTGGCAGATACACTTCAGTTTTGTTCTATACCCCTAACCGTGAGTACAGTTGGTTTTCTGTTTGTTTGCACGTACGCTGCATAGGTGATCAAACACGATATCGTAATATTTCAGCTATTATGAATATTTAAAACGTTTGAAATTTTAATTAATTTAATGTTGAAGTATATCTGGCCATGGTCATTCTTTATTGGAGTTCGGTAGTTGTCGTTACCAATGATGCTGGGATACAGTTTATTCCATCATTTTATTGCCGCCCTGGATTTATATTATTTACTCAGTAATTGTTGTTGCGATATATTCTCTCAACGGTTATACATTTACCAAAGTATTATATATTTTTGTTTAATTGGGGTTTATAGTCGCTTTATAGATTCGTTCACTAATATCACGACTTGTCAGTTTACGGCAGGAAGAAACATCCGTAGCGCTGAATGTTGCAGTAAACCTGCAAGCACCTGCTGGTACTGACAGGCCAAGGATGATAACTGCATTGCCACTTTACAGACAGTGCAACCTATCAATATCGCGTCAGAAAAGTAACTTTCGCAAACATTGATGCCGATCTAGTCAACTTACCTAAACGGTCATCCCTTAAACGCAAAATCATTGCATAGTGTTTCAACTGATCATGCATATGACCATAAACTATATGGTAAGCAGGAAATGTGTGACGACGCATATCCCCCATATAGGCTAGCCCAAAATGACATTAACATCAGTGTTATCGTGCACGAGTTAAGTAATATTACATTATATTTGATCTTAGATAATGGAGAGTATAGAAATGTTTTTCACTATGTGTATTTATTTACATAATGTATTATCTAAATACATGTATACAGTTGATGTCATATTACAGCTAACATCATTTGGCCGAAACAAGTATTTATGTAATATTTTTATTTTCAGGTGTGGCAACGCAATGTGAGAACGACGATGGGATTGTGAGATTGACAGTCTTTCATCTCCGGAAGATAAGATGATGGCGGACGAACCCGACGACGCGATGTCTGACGATCCCCTGGTGACGATGGGCCAGGACGTTCTTGTCTCCATCATCCTGATGGGCCTGGTGGCGGTGGTGGGCCTGGTAGGCAACTCCATCTTCCTCCGCTCTCTGGTCATGTACAAGAACCTCCGGGTCGACATGTTCGTCATCATGGGTGGCCTTGCCGTGGCGGACATCCTGCATCTATGCATAGCAGTTCCTGCTCACATCATAGAGTTCCTGGGTGCAGTGCAGGTCTTGTCCACTGGGTGGTGCAAGGCTAGTCGCTATTTCATAAACGCTACGAACTACATCGCCGCTTACCATTTGGTAGCGCTGGCGGTGCTTCGAGGAATCATGCTGACCAACCGGGGTCACGCTTCTCCCACGGGACGCCACGCCCTCATCTGCACGGTGGTGGTGTGGGTGGTGGGGCTGATGGCTACGATCCCCGTGATAGAGGCATGGACCCAGGAGGAAGCGAGTCTCTACTGCTACTATAGTGTCGGTGTGGACATTGAGAAGGAGATGTGGCTCAGGTCCGCCTTCTCCTGCTTCGTGCCCATCGCCATGATTATCCTCATCTACCTGACTACTTACTACGTGGGGAAGCGTTACTTCGAGGACAGCTACTCCCGCCATGAGAAGCAGATGTCGCGGCTAGTGTCTGTGGTCATCATCTGTTTCGTGGTCTGCGAGCTGCCTTTCAGGGTTACCCACCTTGTCAAAAACAATATAAACGCATATCCTGACGACGGGTACATAAAGACGCTAAATATACTCACGGACTACTTCCTGTGCCTGCTGCTAGTGGACAAGGCGATGCGACCAGTGTTGTACTCCAAGCTGTCGTCCGACCTGGGAGAGTGCTTTGATGAAATCATTAACTGTACGTACTGCCACCGGTATTATTCTGACACTCCCAAGAGGCAGGATGAAATGAGTTCTGCCAATTCCAGGGCTCCGCTTACCAATGGACACCTGCCAGAGACGATGACAGAAGAGGTGGTATGAGGTCATCAAGAGTCTATGAGCATTGGTTATACATTAAATGTCTGTTCAGGACGGAGCTTCCAAGGTACCTCTACAGTACCCTCCATGGCAAGATGAATCCTTCCGTTGCTTTTGAAGTTGAGGACATCGCATTGCTTAGGGGGAGGAGGAGGTCGCATTGCTTTTGAAGTTGAGGACCGGAAGTCCTATTGCTTTGGAGGTTGAGGACGTCGTAAATGGTGTGGGTGTTGAGAAGGCTGTGGAGGTGACGTGTCAGAGAAGGTGGACGACTTCTGACTCAATAGTGCTACACGTCGCTACTCCGCTCCTCGAGGTGGAACTCGATGTCTTCTGAAGCACGTCCTTCAGCAGCTGAGAACATTGGAGCTCAGACTTCATCAGAACTATGATGAGTGGTGTTGGATCCCGGTACAGTCCCCTGTGTAGTAATGGCATTTGTAGTCAGTATCCCATGTACATGATATTATGAATGCATTTCCTTTGTAATTGAGGCCTTCGTGCATATACGTACGACACAATCTTCCAAACCGATTTTTGAAAATCGTTCTTTTTTTTTGTTGTACGGCAGCTTTTGAACTTCAGAAGGTTAGCATAATCGCGAGGTCATTGCACCTATACTAATGTTATTACGTTGTGTTTGTTATTATATCACAGTGACACAGTGATGTGTATGGTAGGTGTTGGTGCAAGCACCTGCCACCCTATAGTTGTTCCAGTATATTGCATAATGGCCTCTAGATCATATCATTGTCGTGATTTTAATGAAGTGTTCAGTTCAACGTCACTCAGGAGATATTTCATTGTTTTATGGTAGATATTTGTATCCAGTATTCGCCGTAGATCGGTCCGGGTAGGATATATAAGCTAAAGGCTGGACATGTTCTGCATAATATATGTAACATAATATCACCAGGCTGTGTGCATACTAAAGTGCTATCCCCCAAGTTGATGTTCTCCTTGATTAGAAACCCGTTGTGATTTTAGTTTGGCTGGGTCTTAGCTTATTTCTTCATAAGTAACTATACTGTAGTATATATCATGTAATCTTTTATGCAATTTATCATTTTGTCAAAATGTGCCTTCAAGTTATGACGTCTTATTTTCTGCTATGCGTCTTGTGTAAAACCCTTCCTTCTTGCCATTGAATACGTTCCTCGTTACACAAACCCAATGCAGTATACTCTTCCTTCCTATGTATTTAACTGTTATTTGCAATATGGCTCAAATTGATAACATAATGGACTATGTGCTCTCATTTAAGTATAGCTAGTACTGTATGTGATAGCTATTTGAATAACACTAAGCAGTTTATGGCCTCGTGAAAATGAGTCCGCGGATTGATTACTAAGTATGGTAACAAGGCACATACAGTATAACAATAGGATTTAGTGTTCAAAGACGTTAGTTTTCGCTCGTTATCTTTTCCTGTAGCGCATTAATGTGACATCCTTTGTATTTTAAAGTGATGATTTCCAAAGGCTATGGACATATTTTATGACTCTTTCATTATGTTCAGGGAGCCTGTTCCCCCAAACGTTCTTACGATCGTAAGACGATCTTAGCGATTCTTATAGTATGGCTACGAACTGTTCTTAGGCTAAGAAGTTCGTAAGTACGTTTCGAGAATAGGCCTAGAACGGGTAGCATGAGTGGAATTGGTAACCTTTATAACGGACTTAATTCTTTACCAAAGATGTATGCAAGGTTTTATCAAGTAGGTTTACGTAAAACCTTGTCAAGCACGAACTTTCTGTGATCTGGCTACAAGATCGTGATTGGATGAGAGGATGAGGCGTGTGGTCACTATATTATATACCTGTGGACACGTACCTGGGTATACTTTCACGAAGCTCTCGTATCAGATAAGAGACCGTAGTACTTTCGTAGCTATCACCTACGAGAGCGCTTTGTTATCTTAGTGGAAACGAAAGCGTCATGAAAGGGTTCCCAAGGCTGTAATTTGTACTTCTTCATTCGATTCGGTATGCGCTTGCTCGGTTTGAATCCAAGTCCTTGCCAAGATTCTGAAATCACGCCGTTTGTTTAATAGGCATAAATGTCGACGTAACTATGGTAGCTGTATTCTGATACATTTATCACTGTGAAAATACGTGTATGATGGTTTTAAATTATATTTTGAGGTTTGAGGGGTATTTTATGGTTTTAAAGATACATTTAACCTCTGTACCGTTCTTCTTGGTATTAATTTTCTTTCTTGGAAAATTATTTTTAATACAATCCAGAAAAATTATTGTCTACCTTTTTATCAAGAAAACACAAAGTGATACCATATTGCTTGATAGGAATATAACAAACAATATATATCAAGTAAACATTACTACCAAGTGCGCTACAGAACCATCGTTTCTTTTATATATAACTTGCATATATGTCTTCTTTACCAAAGCTAAATATTCCCTATAGTTGAAGTTTTCATTAGATGTCGTTCTTAATTATGCATATCCGTGATAGTCTATGATATATACTGTGTCTTCAATGTCTGTAATCGTTGTGTGAATCTGATGAAGTTAAACATGATATTAACCCTTCCACGGGCCAAGAGGTCAGTTATTGATAATTGTTTATTCAGGTGTTCTATATCTGACAGGTATCCCCGTGATCTATTGTATGTTCGTACAATGTGCGTCCACCGTTAGTAAGTCCGAATACGCAGAACCGTGCAAACTACTGCCAAGTTCATGTTTACACGATTATTCCCATACTGTCACCCACCGTGGTACCGGGAAATACAATAATACAGCTAGATACATATACAAATAACATGCAATGGTCGTTCTTGAAGTAAGATGAAGGATATGTGTTCACGAAATGAAATAATGGCTATTATTCAATGTTGGGTGTCAGTTTTCCCTAGCAATAGTAGAACTACCTATACCTACTTGACACACTAATGGGTGTTTACCAAGATTATACAAGCCGGTTACAAGCGGCTATATCTGTACTCACTTCCCTACAGCTGTATTTGCAATTCAATTCAGTTTCTTATCGTAATATCTGATAAGAAATTAAACATTTTAAATAGTGTATCGCCATTCTCCGTGCTATTCAGTGCAAGACACTGTGTTATTTCTTTCTCAGTCGCTCATATATCAGGTTGCAATATGATTATATATTATGTCTGAAGGGTATGTTGACTGCCAACATAAATGTCGTGTTTATAAACAGCAAAATACTTATCACTAATATCTAAAACATTATAAATATCACTAAATTCCATCGCTGAATAACATTTTTGTTTGTTTTGCTTCAATAGTCTGTGACCTACTATTGCCAAAATGTGTCAAATCAGCATATTTGATGGTTGTATATTATTTTCCATCTACCAAGCTTGATATTCCCGCGCGAACATGCAGATAAAACGGTGCTTTATTGTATACCAACTCTGATACATATTCACGAACACTGCTCCTCTCTTCAAACTATTAATTAAATTAAGTATGCATTCAGAAGGTGCTTCAGTACTCTTGCAAAGTTGCCGACCTAACATTAGTATACTAGTATCGCTCTGTAAATCTTATAGCTTTTTCAATAAGAACAACATGTCCAGAGAAAACATCGTAGTATTATAGCATTGCTATTCCGATACTACAATTTGAAATGTCAGATGACGCACAGGCACTTGAATAGGGCCATTATTTCTTTTAATATATATGTTTGGGTTTTTTTAATTTGTAATTAAAATTCTTTTTAAATATATTTTTGGACAGAATATTTTTTAAATAAAAGTACATTAAGAAAATAATATTTAAAAAAATTACATATGTATTAAAAATAATAATGGCCTGATTCAAGTCTACAATAACTATTTATTAATTATTGCGATACATTCTGTCATATTTCCTAAAATTGCCCATATTGGCATTGACATTTTGCATGTCTACTGAGGACGAATGTTAAGTTAATTCCCGGGCATGTCTTGTAATGTATCATTCTATCCTATTTCACGGAATAATTAATTAAGTCTATCGGGAATCCGTATTCTGCTATCATCATTCCTTAACTACATGCATCTAGTTATGTTACATCAATGTGTGTTTCTATCTCGTCACGTACCATGCTACTATAATATGTAACGTGGATATTGATAGCGAGTGTCATCGTCATTTAGATAATTAGGTATGTGCATCTCCTGTCAAGCTACAGATTATTACTAGGCCATTCAATCCTATGTATATAATGTGTACAACATTGTATCGTTTCTCGAAGATCTCAGTATCTACTCTGAGACCATAAGGACCCGCGTGGCGATCTCTAATACATGGGGATCGTACTCTTACGAGAGCGCTATGGTCTCATAGTGGATACGAGAGCTTCGAGAAACATACCCAGTACTCTCCTGTAAGAAGGGCCGTAACTCTGATATAACCTTCTCCAACCGTATCAATGGTGTAGTCTCTAGTTTGGTTTGATATACGGTTACTTTAAGGTCACCGCACACGGAGAGAATTGGGAAGCGCACTCTCTCGCTCGTGCCAGAGTTCGCTTCCCTATTTGCGAGAAATCGGGCACGCGTACCCATATTTGGCGAAAAATCGGGAACGCGTGCCAGATTTATCGCAAATAGGGAAGCGATGGCATTTAGAATTACGCCGTCTTGTACATGAGTCCCCAGTGTTGCTGGTTGGGGTATTCATGAGCTAGCATTTCTAAGGCATTCTTCAAGACAGCCAACATATTTCATTCGACAATGTTATATGTTACTGAGAGTTATTGTTTCTGGTGATGACATTCACTGGATGTTCGTGACAAACGGGTCGTACAGAACTATGTTTTCACGACCCTGCGTGATGACTGTATTGTATATATTGTATATCAGATGAGTCTCTTTAGCAGATGTAGACGTCTTTACGACGGCGCTGTGTCACGAGAGGTAGGACTTCAGCCTAAGTTAGACCTAGACTCCTCCATCATGCACTCGTGTCACCTTACAGTCATACTAATTCCATACTGTAAGGTCACTAGATGGGCGCAAATCCAGATTATTGTTGTCTAGGGAGGATGAAAATAGAAAGGGATAAATCTGTTGAACACTGAACACAGATTACATTAAGAAATTGCACGTCGGTGTAGATTCCAGATGTAGTCCGCTCATTATACATTCATCAGGGAGAATAGCCACAGTATACTGTGACTCGTTTCTAGGCTTAGTATTTCTCAATCAGGATGTTCTTTTTATATGCCTTTATATCGATGTGTTTTCACAGAATATCATGTACATCCCAATGGGATCCCATACATGTTGATGATGTTTGTTGTCTGTATTGTTTTCTGCTTGAGATATTACCACTGCTTCAAGTTTGTATGTAAGACTGATATGGAAGAATGGCACTAAAGAAACCGGAAGTGCATAAAAGGACTTGATAATGGCATTGTGCTTGCTCAATAATGGTCAGCTGTCACAAGACTATGGCTCATTAAAACATTTTGTAAAGCTGAAACCGTGGTGTGTTGTATGTCGTCATTACCCGTCTGGCAGACAC